>JANIMW010000397.1:24431-53545 GCA_024582635.1 Todiramphus saurophagus | reverse complement strand
CTGGGGAGGGAGGGGGGTTAACAGAGAGCGTCTGTTATAGGTTTAAGGGGCTGCCCTGACCCTAAACCGTGACAAGGTGCTGGAGCAAGTTCAGAGAAGGGCTATGAAGCTGGTAAAGGGTTTGGAAAAAATGTCTAATGAGGAGCACCTGAGGGACCTGGGGTTGTTTAGTCTGAAGAAGAGGATGCTGAGAAGAGATCTTATTTCCCTCTACAACTACCTGAAAGGAGGTTGCAGTGAGTTAGGGATTGGTCTCTTCTCCCAGGTGATTAGTGATAGGAAGAGAGGAAATGTGCTTAAGCTGCACCAGGATAGGTTTAAGTTAGATATTAGGAAAAAAATTTTTACCGAGTGGTGAAGCATTGGAACTGGCTGCCCAGGGATGTGGTGGAATCACTATCCCTGGAGGTGCTAAAAAAATGTCTAGATGTGGCACTTCAGATGGTTTAGTGTTCCTGATAATATTCAGTAGATGGTGGGACTTGGTGATGTAGAAGGTTGTTTCCAGCCTTAATGATTCTATGATTCTGTGATTAATTTTCTTTGTTAAAGCTACATTTTGAAATAGCAACCTGTTCATGCGTGCTATAATCCTTTCATACATATTCATTTGCTGTCTTCCGGAATCTTCATGAAGGATTATATGCCAGAAAATACCTCCGTTTTTTAAAGGGCTCTAGTTCATCAGTATTTATACAGCTGTTATAAAATTATACACTGAAAGAAGCAGGATTTTAGCAGGTGAGACAAAACTTAGCAGTCCATTGATCAAAAATG
The DNA here is from genome assembly GCA_024582635.1 of Todiramphus saurophagus. Lineage (NCBI taxonomy): Eukaryota > Metazoa > Chordata > Aves > Coraciiformes > Alcedinidae > Todiramphus > Todiramphus saurophagus. Next base: position 52,768 of record JANIMW010000397.1, on the reverse strand, counting down.
CCCCCTGTGTGGTGTTCAGCTACTGAAAATAGATTTTTTGGCAAAATCTGCCTAACATCAGCATGTGAGAATAGTCCAGTTAAAACAAAAGGCTGTTTTCTTTTCACAGGGTTTTTATTGTGAGTTTTTTCTATTGGACTGAGAAGATGGAAGATTTAGCAAAGATGATGTAAGAACAGAGCATGATTACAATGATTCTCCCCTCCATTACTATCTTTCCAACTCTTGGATAAGCAGCTGTAGTTCATCACGAATTATGCTGGTGAGTAATCCACCAATTAGCACTATTCTGTGGTAATGACCAAACAGTTATTTTTACTACTCTAGATACAAAATTTAATTGACCACCAGGGCATGGCTGTAACTCATCATGATACAGAAGAACTTGGGAAATCTAAGAACAGCAAGTTAACTGACATCAACCTAGCACATGGAGTACAGAAGCAAAGTCTTCTTCTAGTTAAGTATGTCCTCATAGAAGGGCAGCGTGTCCCTCAAGCAATTCCTCTTACTTCTGAAATGTTGTATATATGAAGGAAACAAGAAGTTTAAATTTACCCCTGTTTTTCACATTATGAGAGACATATTGAAAAATTTATTGGAGTGTCAGCAGTCACTGTGTTACAGCAGATGAGATGTAGAACAAGGAATCTCACAGACCTGATACTAATTTCTAAAATGCAATAATTATATTTACTTTCTTCATGATGAATATTCTACTCCTCTGAGATACTGAGCACCCTCCATCTCCACTAAAGTAAATAAGATGCAGATGTGACCCTCAACATTAATTCATGCTCTTCTGTTTGCTGTAGGCATGATGCATGATTTTTTCAGCTCTAAGTAGACTAGAATAATAATTATCATCATCCTATTATCCCTGTGCTATAAATTAAGAAAACCTTGCTTTGCAGTGAAGAAGCTCTGCAGATTTCAGCATATAAAAAAGGAAATAGGGAAAAGAGTTGGAAGAGACCAAAGATGCAGAAATCTTGTCAAATGTGTCTGAATTGAAAGAAGTTGTGAACTACAGCTGCTAATCCAAAGAACCAGATGGTATCAATTGTCAAACCAGGTGCAGAAAACAGGGTTGTTAGCCCTCCTGCAAATCAATTAGATCAGCATGAAAAATCCGTAAATGAACTTCCCACCAAACAAACAAATTATACCAAAAACTGTCTTGGGTGCTCAGCTGAGTCATGAATGATTGGTCCTTTTGCAAACAGCAGCTGCCATTAAATCTCTTTATTTCTTTTATGAATAAACCTACCAAAATTTAATTTTCAACTGTTAGTTGTTGGAAGCTGCCTGATCCAACACCTTTCTTTTTACTGATCCATTCTAATTGAAAGTGTCAGAAAGTATGAATCATGTCACAGAGCTAACACCAATTTCTACTGCATGTGTTTCAGTAGGCCTCATTTATCCCAATAGACACATAAGTTTTTATTTCACTTAGTAGAAGACTATTCCCATAATGATGTGTCTATAAAATTTAGGGTAATATTTGCTAATCTGTTTTTGGCTGATGCTTTGATACTTTTTCTAATGAAATCTGATCTGCTGTTTTCCCAAAATGATACACTATATGCAGCAGGTTTTATAAGAGACTATGACCAGTGGGCTGCCAGAGCTTGTATGAGGTTGTTTAGCAGAGATATCTGGGATGATTCCAGAGTAACAGTGAGAAGGGAACAGATGAACTAGATTACAGAAATTGCCCACATTATGTTGTTTTCTAATTCTGATGGGAAGAAGTAGTAGATTTTTAAAGGAACTGTCCAAGTAAACCCATAAATAGCTTTCCCCATGAGGGACTATCTTCTTAAATACAGTTTGTAAATGGTTTTAGAGTTAAATATGGAAGAAATCTTGAAATAGTTTAAACACATATTAGCTATATACACATCCTTTATACATGTGTTTATAGGTATATATATATCTAGATTTGCTATATTAAAAATATTCTTTTCGCTTATAATTTCCATTGTTTTTTCAGTTAAAAGAAGACAAAGAAACAGACTTGTGTTCCACTCTGGGCTGGAAGTACATTGAAGTGATTCATAATCAACCTAATTCTCTCTCTGTAAGCACTTCTGTGGAAAAAAAAAAAAAAAGCAAACAAGAGATGGAGAAATACACAGAGTGAGTTTTCTCTATATTTAAATCCTCTTGTACAGAATGAACTATCACTGTGTTGGACTAAAAGAGAGCACTCCCACTAAACCTGCAGTCTCTAACTAAAGGTAACTGGAAGCATTAAAAAGGTGTAGTGAGCAGGATAAGCATGTACAAATACAAATGGTTCTACAGAATAAGTTATCCAAAGAGAAAACAAAAATCAGGAGAACTTGGAGTATGAAGACAGAGTATATACCTCAGAATGGGTGTTACATGGCAACTAAAAAGGGGAGACAAAATAGCAGGATAGTTGAACAACCTAAGACAGTTACGACAATTGGTTTCCCTCAGAAACATTCCATAGCCAGAATCCTGTTGTTTTTTAAAAGTCTCTGTCATACATCCCAGAACACAAAAGACCTTGACCAAATAAGCCTGAGACAAACCCTTATAATTTTTTTATTTCATACTGCTTAAAGCAATGATTAAGTTTATGGCTGTTGAATGCTCAGCATGCATACATGCATGAGATAGCATGCATGCATGCATGCTATCTCAAGAAAGCAGGAATAGTATGCTGTTCCAGGGAAATGCTGCATCAGATATCAGAAGAAAAAAAATCAAAGCCCCAGTAAAAAAAAAAAAAAAAAGAGACAAATTACATAACTTAGATGTTCAGAGGCAAATTTAACTCTTAGATTTTCCATAGGTGAGTTTATACGGAAATAATAATGTAGTAACAAGTTTAAAGAAAACACAACATAGTGTAATTTTCAAGGGTTTGTTTTACTAGTTAGTTCAGTATACAAATAATAACGGCAATGTAAATTCAATTACATCAAATACAATTGGATTTTAATATTGAAAGCAGGAGACACGGTGTATGATAGTGTCTTGATAATCTTTGAATAAGTAACAACAATAGATGGGTAGTTGTATAGTTGGGACATACTGTGAAATTCATAACCTTGTGGATAGTAATTATCTCCAGGAACAGGACAAGATGTCTTGAGGTGCCTGAGCATGCTGAGCAGACAAGAACCAACAAAAATAAGGATTTTAGGCTTTAGGTCATTAAAACAACAAAGTGATGAAGAAGAGAAGATGAAGTAAATGTCCACCAGAGGTCATGGAAGACAACCAACGGGAGAAAAGACCCTAACCCTAATTTTATTACACATGCTTGGACTATGTAAATGAATTCTAGGAACTAGTATAAGACCACCCTTTCTAAGAAATATAATGAATATGTATGTTTAACCTGCATATAAACTATGTAGCCAGCTGGAATGGGTACGCACATTTGGAGGAGTGATCCCCTGTGCATCCAGCGCCGCAAAATAAAGAATGCCTGCTTAATAACTTCGGTTATTGAGTTTTTTACTGCATCAATATGAAGACCATCATCAAAGGAAGAGTAGAATGAAATTCAATCATACAGTTAACCTTCTGATTAGCAGCATTTTTAGTTGTTATTTAGAGTCTGAGCACAAACACATACACATTTATTTTTCTGTTGTAACAGTACTAAACGTTCATATGATCTTATCATGTTGCAATCTCACTAGAAAAAAAAAGCAAACTAATAAACCTACAGAATTACATTTGTGATATAGCAATATTTATTGTACCTCAACATATTTATAGTTCTGTGGCAAGTTCAATCAACTCTGAAAGCTACTAGTGTTTTATAAAAAATAAAAGTTGCATTTATTTTTTGAATGAATTATTGTTTAAAATATCTACATGTTGAAGGACATTAAGTAAGGATGATATCCTGAGATGTATGTTTGAGGGAAGAAATGTCACTTTTACTATTTTTAAATAAAAGACTGTCACTGAATGGATCATTAGATTCCTTTTGGTTAATGGCAATATTATTCAAAATATTTATGGGGAAGAAGGTATTTATATACTACACCTAAAATGGCTTCATGCTAAACTACATGAGCAATAATGAAGTCAGGAATTCTAAGCCCATTCCCACACTGCTGATGTCATACTAAAATACTTTTTGTAGATAAAAACGATACTATATATCTGAATTTATCATGAAGTCTGATGTTTCAGCACTCTGATAGTCCAAATTGTCTAATACAGAGAAATCTCAATTATAAAGTCTTAAACCTGTTGCATAAAGCATTCCTATTGCCTACCCTTTTCTGGGATAATAAGAATGGTTACACTTCCCTGGGTCTCAAGGTCAGCAGCTTCAGTCTTAAAACCTTTCAGTAGACTTTGAGGTGGGCAGTATCACAGACACCCACCAACATCCCAAGCCATTCGCTGGAGGAGTGTGATGTTCCTAGTGGAGGTCCCTACCTCTTCTGATTTAGAGATTGTTTTCCCATCCTTATCTGCTTCCTTCTGCCTGCTCCCAGGGGTGGTATGAAAGCTGCTCTGTAGACCCTAATATCCCTGGGGCCATTTGTCTGTCAGGGAATGTTTGGGGCTGTCATCCACTTCCCTGTGGCACTAACAGAGCTGGAGCTCAGTCTGGGCAATAGGCACTTGGCCACAGGGAACCTAGTAAACCCAGTTCAACCCCACTCAGGCCAAGGGAAGCCCAGACACACCAGGACCTGCCACAACCATAAACACAGGGGTGCCTTCCCTGGGCAATGGTAAAACCATGTTTAATGGGTTACACACATGAAGTGTTTTGTAACTCTTGTTTTTCTTCTGGGAATGTTGCATTCTTTTTTACAGTGTCATTGCCTAAACAGGAAGCAAGGTCATCTGCCTTGTTAAGATTTCAATCCTAAAAGAATTTTCATGGCACATGCAAGACACGCATATAACTCTTCCACAGACATAGGAAAGCCTGTATTTTAATCCTACAGCATACTTACATGTGGGTAGGAAGGTTAGATGCTCACTTTTCTACATAGAACATCCATTCTGTGCATACATAATAGTTTTCAATGTTTTTATAGGGCTCTTAAGGCAAAACCAGCTACCTACAGACTTTTAGGCACACAGGAGTTAAAAGAATCATGGAATCATAGACTCATCGAATATCTCAAGTTAGAAGGGACACATATGGATTAACAAGTCCAATTTTCTGCCCCTTACAGGACTACTTAAAACTGGATCATATGACTAAGAGAATTGCCCAGGCCCTTCTTGAACTCTGTCAGGTTTTACTTCATTACATCCATGAATGTAGGAAGTTTCTTCTTAGTCCCATTTTTGGTGATCATTTAATTTTTAAGTAGAACAGGTATAATGAATCTTTATTGTATTGACAAGAATTTGTATGAATTCTAGAATGAAAAGGAAACTAGATCCCACTTAAATTCTCCCAGGACAAAGCTAATACTAAGCAGTTCCTTCCCATGTCAAACTCATCTCTTGAGCTGATTATTCAAGGCAATAATTTAGTGACTGAATAATTGGCACTGACTGATTTATTGATTCAATTTTAAATTTGCCCATTATTTGATCATTGTACTGTTCATCTTTAATTAGCTAATAAAACTGTAGCATATTAGCTTAGAAATATGTCTCATTAAGAGAATATTTGCTTGCTTATGGTTTTCTTTTATAAAATCTATAATTGGCTTATAGAACTGATTTATTTTCTTAAATTGTAATATGTGCCATGAACTTTCAGGACACAAGCAAGTGTAGAAAAGCAGATTCTGAGCATTGTCCCTCCTCCCATCTGAAGCCATAAACAGACATCAGGGAGAGTATTCCTTCTAAGTATCTTTGTATTACATTTAATAACTTGGATTTGCCCAGAAGATAAATTGAAAAAACAGGGGGGAAAGGAGGGGAGGTGAGGGGAGAAGAAAATAAGTGGGGGTGGGAAGGAGGAGGTGGGAGAGAGGAAAGAAATGCCTGATGCTAGCCAAGTGCTCTGTGGAAGTTTAAATGGCAGAGTCAAAACTAGAGATGAAAGAGCACTTCTAGCCACTTACAAATCAGACCCCTATGTAGGGTAGTATGGTGACCTGTAATGAATGCAACAGGTCTCAACCATTAAAACATAACCCAGAGAGGAAGAGAGAAATGACCCTGAATTTTGGATAATATCCCAATTGTGAAGAATGTGGTAAACTTAGAACTTGTGAATTAGTTCACTCTTTTCCTATTCCTGAAGAAACACTTTATCTCCTTGTACTGGTTCTGTCTAGTTTTCTTCCTAGGATCTTGTATGGTGCTGTGCTTTGGATCTGTGGATGAAACAGTCATAATAAAACACCAATTCTGAAAAATGCTTGCAGAGCTTTCCTACATCATTCTGTTTACAACAAATCTTTAATAGTATAATTGCCCTATAGATGTTTCTCTCAGTTAAGGACAATGAACCTAATCCACCATCAATCTAAATTACTGCCTCTATAACCAGGTCAGGAGTTCTGCACTGATTTAAACTAGCTGGCATCTCAGCCGAGGAATCAAATACTTAAAGAATTCTATCTATTTCAAAGATTTTAATAATTTTCTTGGAAAGCCAATTTTCCAAGAAAATCGCAATAACAGAAATGAAATGTGTATGTTGTCCTCTTAGAGAAGAGAGTACATTTCTATTTTGAGAATATTAATCAAAGACACAAGATTGCATATACTATAGGAACAGTGTAGAGGAAAAAGTAGTAAAAAAGGCACCACACACATTTCTAATAAATTACTGGACATATTAATTGCTAGTACTTAATCTAGATGTAGAAGTCAAAGTCTGAATTCAGTACTAAAAAAAAGATATTTTCTAGTAGGATTATTAACAGGAAAATATTATACATATTAAAAGAAAAAAAAAATAGAAGTGAAATTCAAGTTCCTTAAATCATCTGCTTTTAACCAAATGTTCACTTAATAAGTACAAATCAAAAGACAAAATAATGATGGCAATGTTTACAAGAATATTAATAAAGAGTTTCACATTCAGATAGAGTGAGAAAATTATTCTACTGACACACATTTGGATAATTTAAAAAATAGTCCTATGAAAGATTAAATTTAATTAAAAAGTAAATAAAACTAACAAGTTTTCTCTGACTATTAATGAAAATAAATTACTTGTCATAAAGTATCAGTAAGTGAACCACGGTCTCTTTCCTTCTACTTACGCCTGTACAAATCCTAAAGCAAAACAATGTATGAAAAAAAGAAAAATATATAAATCAAGTGAAAGCAACTGAGCAGCAATATGACTCTTTCTTGTAGATAAAAGAGTATCACTTTGCACTTCTACTGAAATCCTGATTTTTTAATTTCAAATTTTATAACATCTTTCTGCTGAGTTCCTCATATGTGAGCTGATGGAATATGAATGGAAATAACACTGCTCCACTCACTCTTGGTGAGTTTAACCTTTCTGTAAGCAATGGACTCACATTTGAAAATAACTACTTATCTCCTTCACACTGGTTGAAGTCTATGACCCTGTGAGTGGATAGAATTCACAGTTGGTTAATTTAGTCTTTTCTGCTTGCTCGACACAGGAGGGAGTTTCATGTCACAAAATGCTCATCTGTTCCCAGTGCCATGGATTGTCAGAGTAAAAGAAAGGCTAAAGGCATTGCTAGCAACATGAACATACAGGTTTATAGCAGCTTCCACTTACTTTATGAGCCACTTTCAAAAAAAAAAAAAACAACTTAATTGAAAGTCAGTTTAAGTACCTCAGATACTTGTGACTCATTTATTTCTTTTATTATAAAAATCTAACTATGAATGTCTAGAAATAATTCCGCCTAGGTGAATACTTCTTTAAATCATCCCCATAATATTTGTACCTATCAGACAAACAATGTATATTTAGTGCTAGATTCCATACGCATTTTAAGTTTAAATATCTCATTTTGATTGTGGAATGACAGTTTATTCATTTGCTAATCAATGTTCTGTTTAAAAAACCCCAAAAACATAGAAAGGTAAATAGTATTAATTTATTCTATTAAATTCTTAAGAGAACAAGTAACAATGAATCACTCTTTTTTTTTTTTTTTTCTTTTGTGTTTTTGAATGGCCTGTACACTGATTTCAAGTTCCCTGAAGAAACTCCTTTTTGACTTTTACTAGACCAGGACAGGGGAAACTTTCTTTTTTTTTTCATCTGTAAATTGATTACTAATGTCTCATTGACTGTATTTGTGATCTGATTTTTTAAATTCACATTTAGTTATGGTTAGTGACAGGCATTATTACAACATTAACTCTCATTCATCTTGAAAGTCACAGCAGTCAGTTCTGGGACTTCAGGATTTGCAAACGTATCTCAGTGCTCACCTCCCACTGAAGTCAATGGGTGCATAAGGTTACCACATACCTGGCAGTGGAGAGGAGAGTGAAGAGGAACAGGCTGCCTAGATGACCCATGTGTTACATAGAGAAGGGGATGAGATGGTTTTATGTGGAACACCCAAATGCAACACTAGGATTAAATTTATATCTAAGTAAAGATCTACTATATAAGAATCTCAAATTCTTCATGCTTTCAAAAACTATCTATCTTAGACTCTTGACAATTAACACATAGCTTTTAACTTCTACCAAGAACATTTCCATGAATGAATGAATAGAAAACAAATTCATATGTCACAACCACAATCCATCTCAGGAACACATATTACTTTCAATCAACTTTTCCATGACTAAATCTCTAACTTAAACCCTATCAGATTTTTTTTTTTTTTAATCCCCTCTGGTTATTGTTACTCTCTGCAAGCATATTACAGGTTGTTCTGTCTCTTTGAGACCTCTCAAACTTCTCTGAAGACGCACACTCCCACTGTTTTAAAGTGAAGTTCAGAAGACCAGGTGTAGGTGGTACTCACCAAAAATCTTTTCACACTGATCTTAAAAATATAAATAAGATTGAGTAATTACTGAAGATGTTGCATTTCTTGCAGCTTTTCTTCTCCCTCAATGTTTTGTTTTGCATTATTTCTCTGCCATTAGACCATCATAAAATTTATTTAGAGACATAGATTAAAGTTTCATTCAATAATTTCATTCATATGAAGTAATTGGGAACTTCACATCTGTGGTCGTGCTTCTGAAATGTGAATTAGATCTTTGCTAGATGATCTCCTTGCATTAGAAGCTTTTACAATCAGCATAAATTCTATTTCTTCAGTGGACCAAGTATTGTTTGTCCCATGTAAAGTCTGTAATGTCTACAGGCAACAGTCTATGCTGCTGGGTAGGCCCTCAAGATTGTGCTAACTGGAGAGGACATTGAAGACTACTGGACAAGACATGAAAGATTGCTGTGCCTGACTGGTAACAGTAAAAGAATCTCACAGAAAGATGTTTGGATTTCATATGCGGTTACAGAGGGAGTTGTGGGCCAGTCTGTGCCAGGCTTCATAGATACTTAGAGTTTAGGGAACTAAAACATTGCAAGGCAAGCAGTGTCTAAATATCATTTATATCATACAAGGCTGAGATTTGAGTATAAATGTAGCAAAAATAGAACTACAGGGTGAGAAATAATTGGCCAGGTTGTCTAGAAGGAGACTAAGGTGGAAAAATGGAAGTACAAGAATACCAAAAAGAAGAGTCAGAAAAAATGCAAATAGATAAGAAATTACCCAAAAGACATAAGATAGCTGTACTTGATAGGAAACCCAGCATGTGATCATCACAGCTGGTGCAGGACAATAAAGCAAATCTCTTACTTGGACCATAAAACAAAAGTCAAATCTGCTTCTTCAATTAGGAGGAAAGCAGTGAGACAGTACCTGGATGGAAAAAGGATCAAGCACTCTGGTATCTCAACATCAGCACCTACTCACACATCCCTAGCAAAGTGTATTAGATTTGTTAATCTCACTGACATGGACCAGAGAATACTAGAGAAAATACTAATATAGGTATATACATCAGATTGGTTTTGATGTGTGTATATACTATCTTTTTTCACACTTTCTATCATTTCTGTGCCAAGATTAAACACTGGATTTGGGTAGCTTTCATTCCAACTACATTCTATACCCCATACGAAATATAGTACTTTGGATGTGAATAACTTGTCTGCAGGCATAACTCCTTGCCATATAAAGATCATGAAGTTAAGTAACCCTTCAGTTGTAGCTTATCAATATGTTAATGCTAAGAGGTAATTGGGTGAACACAATGTAATTTCAAGTGAACATTTATAGGCGAAAACTTTAGAAATACCCTGCACCTTTGATGTTTATTAAGAAATTCAAGGAAGCTTCCTAAAAGTAAGCTTTTTATTCTGATGCCCTGGCTAAATTTCAGCTCAGGTAATTACACTCTGCTTCATTTTCCCTTGCATTCTTAATTAGACTCAGCATTCTTCTGCTTTTGTCCTAAATCACTGTGGATGTGCTCTATTAACTGCTACTGCATACTACACCACAAATATACTGCAGAACTGGCTGAAACAATTTCTTTCCTTATAAACAGATTTGAGGCATTCCAAGAATGGTTCCCTAAAAACATATGAACACATAGCATGAAATCAATGTAGCAAACAAAGGATGATCAGCCTCTCTAGTCCAGATCCAGCAAAACACTAACACATGCAAGCTTCTTTTAGCTTCACCTCCCATGTGTATGTATTTTCCTAGATGTGTATTCATAAGGAGGAATTTCTGTGTGATCTGTTATCAACAATGCTGATGAGGGTTCTCTACAGTCCTAATTTCTCATTCAGAGCTGATTCCTCCAGTTTCTCCTCTCTGAGTCCAAGTCATATTTGCTGCAGAAACCATGCAGCTTTTCAGGGAAAGAGTAGGCAATAAAGCAGATTACTGCATGTTCTCAAGAGGAAAAGAATATCACTAACTTTCACTTCATAATCACCTTTAAGGGGATATCAAATATGTCTCATAACTGACACAAAAAAATACCATGGTAATATTCAGATGCCATAAACTTGTCCTTGCTAAACAGGATGCTTTGAGAGCTATTTTTTTCACAACTAATTTCATTAAATTACATATTCAGACTAATTAGTGGAACTTCTATATTATCTTTGTCTGCCTTCCTTAAGTGCCTTTATTAAAAGTAGAATGGATAATGATATCTTGCCAGGAAACTTCTAGCACTTACCACTTCTAGTATAATGCCTGGACTTGTATATTCCTTTTAAAAAATATACTAAACTAGAAAACTAGACTCAGATCCCTTCTACTGTGTTTCTTTTCTTCTCATGACATCGCAAGGGTATTACCTAACAGCTTTCAAGAGTTATGAAAATAAGACTATTATTTAGGGAACTGATTGGCAAAAAAAAAAAAAAAAAGCTCTTCTCCAAAGGTGTTTGAAAGAAACAGTACAGCTGGAAATGATATAAAAGCTGAGTGCTCCTCTACAAACATGTTTACCTCCTACCTTCTCTACAGAGAGAAATATTTCATTATTAATACAAAGAGTTTTAGGAAACCTATTTGAAATTAATTTATAAATATTTAGGTCTTAATTCTCTTAATCAAAAAGAAAAATCTCATTTTGAGTACACGAAAGTTTATATATATAAAATAAAATATATGATTATTCTATAAACACAATACTAAAAGGTGTGTGATATTAATTGTAAGATATTTGACATCAAAGGCAAATATTTGATGCTGAAAAACTAGAACTGGCTGAAATATTTTTGCAAGAATGTCTTTTTAGAGAAATGTGCAGATTGGTAACATGAAAACATTTAACAGGTTTGCATTGATTTTGCTTCATTGTTTTCTAGGCAACTGCTACCTTTAGTAGCTCCAATACTGATTACTCAGATTCTGGAAAACATTATAGTCAACCTACTTCTGTATTGATGTGATGGGGCATAAAAACCACACAGTAGCAGACATGGTATTAATGGAAGACAAATGGTTTGATTAGCCCTTGAAGTTGAACCTAGATATGGACAAACAATCAAATTAGGAGTTAGAACATGCTGTTTCCTATAAAGGACAATGTCTACTCTTGAGAGTAGTACTAGCTACTGAGCAAAGGTTCAAGAAAAGAAGGTACATTTGAATTACTGTTTCATAATAAATATGTGTCTGCATTAAAAAAAAAAAATAAATATATATATATATATAGAGATGATTTTGATATTTTGCAATTTCTTTTCTACTAAAGACATTCTAAAGGCAAGCTTCTGGAAACTAAAACTTACTCCACATATGGAGATAACATCAGTAAAATATTCTATTAGAAAGCACTAGTCTGTTAATATATGCTACCTACTGGTACTATCTGTAATATTCTTATGCACTTCCATACAATTGTATAAGCTTATTCAGCTGTCTGCAGAAGAAGCTATACCTATTGTGTAACCACATTTTATTTACACTTTTTTCCTTAATCAACTCTGCAATTGTCCTTTGTATTGTTCTAAGAGCATGTATTTGTGAGGAGAAACAAAGAAAGTTGCTTCTGAAATGAAGAGAATATGCTCATTTCAGAAATAAAACCAATGAAGTAAAAACCCTGAAAAAATCTTGGGTGAGAAAGAGAAATTCATTCCTCTGTATGTGCTGACATGCCACATGAACCTACAGGCAATGATGAGCCTTGCTCTAACACAAAGACAATCCATGCACTGTGGAAATGAAAGCTAGAAAACAAGTAGCTTTAGCTTAAGCTCCCTTTGGGTCAGAGAGACATTTGAAGATAATTCTTCATCTTGGATGTACTGTGATTTCAGTCTTACAGTGATGATAAAATGCAATAAATGCTTTATTGTTGTGATTATAAAATATTTCTTGCAGAGTCAGAAAGCATTATTATATGTTTTCTTATCTAGGCTCTTCTCTCACATCACTAAGAGATAGATTTTGTCATTTAAAGGGAGAAAGTTTTCAACTGAACGTCCTTGAAAAACCTGAAATATCATGAACATGACAAGAATTTCAAGTCCTGGAGAACTCATTCCCTTAAGTGGCAAGCAAAAAAAAAAAAAATTTAGATTTCCAACCTAATAAACAGTGTACAATAGTTTAAAAAAAGAGACAATCCACTCTAGATATTACTAAGCTAAAACCTGATATTTTCCATGTGTAGTACTTAACTAAAATAAAATGTAGCAAATATTTATATAAATATCATAATTCAGACTTTTAACAATTTCAACAACATAAAGTTCTCCTAATGTTATCTTAAACCTGCCCTATGAAGATTTCCCATTTCCTTGTTAGTAATACTCTAGCCAGTAGTATATCAATAATTGCAGCTGATTGTTTCAGGGCAGTGCAGCAATCACCACCTCTGCCTCAGAGCGATGATTTGTCTGACAAACCTGATGCCAGACAAGCAGTATTTACACTCTGACTACTGAAGTGCCAAGAGTCTATGGTTCACAGTGAGAAGTAACTGTGCTTTGAGTGTAAACCTTGTGGTAAGATAACTTTAATTAAAATGTACGATTTGGATCATACAAAGTTTGAATTACTATGTTTCCAAGTAGACAAGAAAACTATGGACAGATTCAAATCTTTTTTTGTTGTTGTTGGCTGGAAAATCTCTGCAATTTATCCTGCTTATTATCATTCAAATTGACATAACCGTGCTTCTGAAATGCATTAAAAATGTGCAATCAACACCCTCCAGCTCCCAGTACTGCAGCATGAGGGCTGGATGGGGAAAAGCAGCTCAGCCAGAGCCACTACAGCAGTGCAGAAGTACAATCCAGTAATGCACACACTACATTCCAGAACACAAAAGCCTGGGAGATGCTCTCCTCTTTTCTCTTCTCTCCCCCACCCTTATTGGTAATATTCCTGAAGAAATTAACAGTTTTCTCACCTCTGAACTTCACAAACAGGAATTTTTCACAGGGAAGCACAGCTGATCAGTTAGTGATCAAGAAAATCATAGTTTAATATTTCACAAAAGAATACCAATATTTGTATTTCAGTTATTGGTAGGACCCCAGGATAAATTTCAATTATAAAGCACAGGATTTTGGATTGTAAAGTCGCATGGAGCTGAAAAATTACAAAAATTAACATATAAAAATGTGTAAATGTCCTGGTCAGATCTCCCTAACCTTTGACAATAAGACAGATCACAGCTATGTGTAAGTAAAACAAAAAATACTATTAAAGGGTTAATATAATATAATATAATATATATAACAAACAAACAAAAAACCTAATTTTTTCTCTGTTATGTCCTACCTCCAAATATAAGTATAAAAAATCAGCAACTATTCAATACTCAGAATACTCTTTTCCTCCAATAAATGAATGAGTGGCTACCTAGCATGTGTTTTGTTTATGAAGTATAGCACTAATCAGCTACTCCTGTTGCATCTTGTTTTCCCTGCCTTGTCTTCCTACTAATCTTATTTTTACACTAGATTTTTCTTCAATGTGTGCAAAGGCTAAGACTGTGGAAGGGAAGTTTCTCTTAGAATTATATAAGGTTTCTGGCAGAATGGTGTGATGTTTCTTCCAGTTAAATTGCAAACAGTAAGTATAAACAGATGATGAAATCACTTTCAAAGAAAGTTTTGTCATACACTGAAGAAAGTCAGGTTTACTACTTAGTGTGCTTTGTTTCAAAGCTTAAAAGTTCAGAATACAATTCTTTCACTACAGTCTATGTTCATCTATTTGATCACCTCAGAGCATTGTTCTAGCATGGTGTCCCAGTCCACAAGAACATCCCAGGTACTAGGTGTGTTAGTCTTGAGCCATGACACTTAGTTCCACAAAGCTTTCAGCAACCTTGGAAAAGCCTGACATTCACTTAAGCTGTTACTAATCCAACCTTTACATAGTGTATGTGTAGCCCTTCCTCAATGTAAGTCCAATAAAAAAGTATAATGTAGAGGCTCTTTTTCTGTCTCCCTGGATGTTTGGCTGCCTACAAAGTTTGACCCTTGTTCCCATACTCTGGTATGAACTATTTTTCAGCTTGGATGGTTAGCAATCTGAGATGAACAGGTTCTTCACCTTCCCTTACAAACATACTTCTTTTGCTTGTTTCTAAGACCTAAAGATTCACCCCTCTGTCTTTATGAGCTCTGAGTAAGATTACACAACAAAAACACCTCAGTCTTCCCACTTAACATCTTTTTTCACTTTTATGCAACTATTATCTCCAAGGTAATATTGTAGTTTCTTAAGGTAGAATGGAGAATTACTTTTTTTTACATAAATAAAAAGATCTAAAAAAGGAAGAGACACAGATTGTTGAGTATATTGTGAACTGAACTGACAAAATCAGGCAGCTGATATAGGTAAAAGTTGACCAGCTTAAGACCTAGCTTCCCCTAACTACTTACCTTTTCATATTTACAGTTTACTTCTGCTTCACAATGGCAGGTATTGCTGATGATTTACTAATTGAGTTGTGGTCATTTCTGTGTTTGTTTTTTTTTAATTGTAATAAAGTCAGAAAACTTCAGATATCTAGATCAAAGAAAAATGCACTTTTTCTTTCTTCCTTGAAAAAAATATTCATTTCATACCTGAACCAAAATACTCCTTAAACTCACACCCTGATAAATAAACTGGCAGAGACTTCTCCAAGGAGAAGAAGAAAGGGCATTCACAACTGTTTCATCCAAAGGCAGATTTACTTTGAAGTTACTGTTCTAATTTAATGTCTGTAGTAGCTTCTAGAGAAGTGTTTTGATTTTAGAATGAGAATGACAATTAAAACACTAGTAGTGACATTATCACTAAATACTGCTTTGCTTGTGAAACCACATGGATCCTCATAATTTCAGTTCTCCAACTATTCACATCAAAGCACCGGAATATTTTGCATCTCCTCCATCAGAAAAAAAATACCCTACAATTTATTTCCTTTTTATTGAAACATGTCTGTGAGAGAATAGCTAACAAACAGCAATAACCTGTGTCTTTTCTTATAACAGTGGTGTGGTAGAGAAAGAGGATATGTATGTAGAACTGGAGTCTGGGAAGGTTTCCTGATCCAGTAATCCTGACATAACTATAATAAGTCTTTCAAAGGTGGGTGATATATCCTGAAGATTTCCTTCTCTGAGCCAATGCAACACATATGAGATAAGGACAGAGAGAACTGTATCACTTTTCCACAGCTGTGTGAGAGTTCATATAAAAAAGTATCCACTTCAGAAAAAAAGCTTCAGATACATAAATATTCATTGCAAAAATTAAATGTAATCTCTTAACTGAACATTTTTATGATTTAAAAGGAGTTAAGACAAATGGTAGGTAAAAAAAAATCCAGCACCAGTACAGACAGCATTAATCAGATTGTGTGCTGCTCCCTTTCACCGTCCAGACTACAAATCTATTGAGTTACTAATAGGAGCAAGTTAAACAGAGTGAGACCTCTTTAGTTGCTTTGAAAAGTATGACTAAGTGTCTAAAAATCTCTGATGAGTTTAGAAAACTCTGAGATGTAAAGGAATCACAAAGATGTTGGACAGAAGTACTTTCTTTGCAAGCAACATGTAGTCAGCATCTAGAGAGGGGCAGGAAATCACATTTCATCTCTCTGGTAATGGTACTATCTCAGCTGTTTCCTACTTAGTATCAAGGCTTTTTAGATCACACTTTATACACCAAATTCTTCTTATGTAACACTGAGGCACTGTTACTGAGTTGCTACATGAATAATTGTAATTCAATTTTCCGTGGAGGAGCAAGTACTTAAATTTGAATCACTGATGAACAAGATACAGTTGCCTAAAGCATTTGCTCTAGCATTTGTTCTCTGATTATTCCTACTTGTGTTAAACTGCACAAAGAAAAAGTCTAAATAAATAAAATAGTGAAAAAAATCAAATAGCAAAGAGTGAAAGGATGAAGATTCTTAAAAGCAATATATTTCTTATTCATATTTTATTCCACTTGGCCCTTGACAAAATCAGTTTACCTTTTCATACACATTCTTAATGTCTTTCCACATTAATCAGACTTACAATGGTACAGCTGTACATCTTACCTTGGATGAGATTAATTAGTGCATACAACAGGCATATAATAAAAGAACTACCTATTCTTGTACAAATTAAATTCCATCTGAGTGAACATGAAGTCCAGTATTTTACTTGGCTAATGGAAAGAGACCTCTACTTTCTGACGCTGTTTGCAATCTAACATGTAATCAGCTACCAGCTAGTCTTCAATTATAAATATTGATAAAGCAGATAATTAATGTTAGTTCCTTAGCAAGTGTAGTGTGGCATTCAACATATCACTCAGTACTGCCTCACACTAAAACAAGAATTCATTCATCAAAGTGGCAATGAATTCTTTAAATTACTCCAACTTCTCCTGCAAGAATAGGCAGAAATCTTTTCAATGTATATTATTACTGATTTTTAAAATAAATTACCAGGATATTTTATGCCCAACTGTCTCCCAATATTCCAGTATTTTGGTTTCTACATGCTACTTTCCTTAGATTATCTATTTCCTTTCAAAAATACCAATGAAATAGTTTCAATATAGGTGTTTTGTACATGTCTCTTCACTGTTAATGCATCTATGAAACTTTAAATGACTTCCATTTTGTGCTATGAAGGCCAACAAAAGATAAATATAGATTTACTCCATCAATGCAAGAGGATTCAAAATATCAGTTTCTTTGCATTCTGTTGCTGACTTCTGTGGATTAGAAAGCTGAGTTCCTCCATTTATGATGTTTGTTTTCTCACATAGTGCAAGCTAGAAAACATTCTTGCATGCATTCAAAAATTTCTTATGAGCAGTTATCAGATAAGTAGATATATTCTTCATTGTTGATGAACAAAATGACAAACAAGCTCACTCACTACCTTTGCAATGAGATATAGTTGCATCTTAACATCATTAAGGCAATGCTCTTGTATAGGTAAAAATGTTTCATAAGAGACCATAAACACTTCATTATGATTTTTTCTTTCAAAATACAATGTAAGACTTCTAAAACATGGGCTTACAAAGTGATTCAAGTAGACTTTAGAAACATACAAAACAAGATATTTTTATTAGGCTTCACCAAAACAAATTAGCTGAATTTCAAGAAAGTTTAATTTCCTTTTAACACATAGACCTATACAATGTATTAAGAATGTAAAATTGGAGACAAATAAATAAATACCAAAACCAGACACTTTCCAAATTATTTCTGTCTTCTCTGACCTTGATATTCCTAGTCCTGTGATCAGAAAGTTGTCAAACTTCATTTTGACTGGTAAATTATTTCTGAAATAAAAACTAATACTTTCAATTGATTATGTTGTCACTATAAACCATTGCCATACAGACCATTCCTCATATCCATCAACATACATTTAAGGGTTTGTTTTGCAATAAAAGACACTTTAAAACACTGTATCAGCTATGAGTAATAATGATTCTTAGACTGTACAAAAAAATCTCTCCAATGCATTCTTCTACAAAATCAGAAAACAAAAAAAAAAAAAAAAGAAAAAAAAGGAAAAAAAAAAAAAGGATAGGGGGAAAATAGGTTAAATACTGATATTCATGAGGGATCTTTTATTAAAGGAATCTTTTATTTATATTTTTTATTTATATAAAGAAATTTTATTAAAGAAATTAAAGACTTCTGCATGCTTGATCACAGATACAGTTGAAATGGTAATCTTTTCTTTAATCCTACATGAAGACTACTGTAATAATTTTAGGGCTAAGATTATTAGCCCCCAAATGTATGTACTGTTTTAAGATTACTGAGAAGAGTAAAGAAGCTTACATAGTCAATAGAAAGATGGTAATGTTGAGAGAGGTAGTGGTGTCATGACACAAAGAGGATTGGGGGAAATGGACTGGAAAAGAAACCACATCATCCACACCAGATATTTATGCAGGTGGTATGGCTGTTTCTTAGTCTCCTCATTGGTAAGATGTCTAAGCACAGAAGTGAGATACTTACAAGACGGAGATTTTGAACATAGAATACTCTCATAACATTTACATTTCTGAGTTTTTTGACATTGGAAGTGATTATGGAGACTTATGTAGTTTAAAGCATATGAGCACTTCAAAAGTAGAACTGAGTTACTGTACTGGTAATAATGTAACTGTAATACATCTCAGGTACCAAAAGAGACAATTTTTTTTCATTCATTTAACTAATACCAGATGTATTTAACTTGTTATATCAACTTTCCCTCAGGCCCACAAAATCCGATTGTGACTGGTGTCTGTTGGAGTCAACAGGGTCACATAAAAACATCCAGAGAAAATACCAAACAGAACAAGTTCATAAAAATCATAATCTGTTGTCAATTCATGAACCAAGAAAGATATATTCACTGAGTATAGAATAAGAGTGACGTTCATTTAATGAGCCCCTTAGAACATTTATGTCCCCATGACTGCATAGTACAACCTTGACTGAGGAAAATGTATGCTTTAGTTCTCAATACATTAAAACCTATCTCCAGAAGCAAGCTGGAAGGCTTTTATAAAACCCTATTTATTCATAGTGAATACATTGTTTGTTATCTTAATGGTATCTATGAAACACTGTGAATCACTATCTATCCCTATTAAATCTACTTTCATATTTCTCTCCTCTCCTGTTGTCTCAACTGTATTTGGAGAAGTTGATGAGGCTGTAATAACAGGATTTAATGGGTATAGTATCTGTAGGTAGACAAGGTCATGTGTTGAGTAAGTGGCAGCAAAGGCAAAGTAAAGAAGCATTGTCTTAAACAAAGCAAAACCTTGCAAAAAAATATTGGTAGTGAATAGCCTAAGAAAGCGCATCACTTCCTCTGTGAAATTCTTTGTTCATAAAAAAAAAAAAAAAAAAAAAAAAAATTAGATTGTGATTTTTATAACCTTGTTTTTTTCCTTGAATTTTCACCAAAAGCCCTGTATAAACAGTTGTATATTTATAAAGGCACAGATTAATAAAAGCAGTTATGCAACTAATTCTCCTTGATTACAGAGGAATTTATGTTTCCAACTCCTCTTGCAAAAGTGGAATTTTGCAGATATTGTGAGCAATCCCTTCTATAATTCACAATTTGATGATTTTGTAATTTAAATTTTCTGCTGTTGCCTGATCGAATGGTTTAAACTAGGGCTACATGAACTTTCTGCAGGAGAATACAATGCAGTTTCCAAGTTATTTAACAGATATTGTTAGCTGTAAGCAGAATTGCCAACTTGACACATGACATGAAGTTCATTTTAATCACAGATCTGAGTATTTTACATTTTAGGGGACTGAGTAATCATTTTTCCTGAGAAGGAAATTTCAACTAAATTTGTGTACTCTTTAGTTATCCTTCCATATGGTAACGTCAATAGTATTTAGACATCTATCCAGTCCAAGAATGAAGCTTATGTATTTGGTGAGGTTATTTTATCAATAGTGCTACTAAAATAATAGCAATAAATGGTACAAGTACAAATATCCAAATTTTCATAAATAACCATTCTCCTTCCTTTTCTTCCTCCTCCCACATAGCTCACAAATCTTCCTTTCTTCCTCTAAATCCTTGAAACTTTGTTGTTCTTTAGCCAGACTGCTCTTTCTTCTCCCTGATAGAACTGTTTCATTCACTTCTATCTCCCTTGCAGTCCCCAGTGACTGTTGTGTCCTCCCTTACACCTCCTGGTTCTTCCCCAGACCTCATTCATCCCCTCACCATTTCCTCTCCTCTTTCAGATCAGATTCTTCTTCTCCTAACTTCTGACACCTTCAAATTCTTGGTGTAAATTTTATTTCCATGTATCTCAAAGACATAAAAAAAAAAAAAAAAAAGAATACATATATTTGGTCAATATTCTTGTAACTCCAAATTTCTACTATGCAGCATGAGATGTACAAGTAGAGTTCCATGAAACATTATTAAATATATGGGACTATTAACCTGTAGTAGCAACAGAAACATACAAAGTCACCAATGTAAGGACTAAAATGAAACAATATTCATTAGAATACAATCAGAAGCAAGATTTATGTCCTAGTAATCGATCAATTTCAGGAAGAAGAGATTAAGTGAAGGGGAAAAAAATTATATTTAATGTGGGCAGCAATAATAAGGGATCAAACTAAACATTCGAATCATAACCTCCCAATAAAACATTCACTTCATTTTGAGTATGTACTTTGCAAACATATAATATCCTACTTGGCATTGCTTTTGGTTGATTAATTCTCTCCAGGTGTAAGTCAGGCACTTCCAGTTTCATGCTTCAATACACATACTCATCAGTCAAGTCATTACATACTTTTTTCCCCTAATCTTTTCAACTACCAAGAGCTGGACTGAATATATTGATAATACAACAGAGGGGCAAAACATCCTCCCAATCTATTTATTACAGTAACTAGAGATAATACTGTAGCAGTGCATAATAACAGTGTACCATATCCTTTGCTGGTCTAGTGATTTCATGAGCAAGGTTGGTTGCTAGCTGATGATCTAGTCCTATATTTAATTAGTGACTCACTCACCCATGGCAAAGACAGCAACTTGCTATACAAAACAAATAAAAAGAGGAACTGTATTTCAAATGTGTTAAGGAACTGGTAAAACTATGGACCTCCATTCTTTCCCTGTGTGTTTGAATTTTCTGGTAGGACAGTTAGCCAAGTAATGGTGCATCTTCATGACAGTTGAGTGAAATCAATAGGAAATTTGTCACCCCAGTTGGGTTCTTTGCATTTTTTCAATTGGTGGGTTTTTTTACCAGATGAGTGGTTTTCTCTTTGTCCTCTGCCAAGATGCTTCTAGATCTTCCTGATCAATTCAGAACAAAGAAAATATTACAAAGTTTTGCAAACATGTTGCAGAAGTGATTTTTTTCCCCCTTTATGTCTTTGTTCCCCAAAGGCTCTGACAGCAACACTAGAAGCCTGATAGCTTCCAGGCAGCTACAAGTGTTTCATGTACAATCCAATAAACTACCTAACACTGTTCTGTCTGCTAGGCTTTTGAGTGCTCAGTATGCTGAGGTTAAACTAACTCCCATTTGTGGTATTTAGGACTATTTCATTATAAATGGGAAAACTTCATAATAAACTTCACCAAGTCACTACACTCCAAATAATTCCTCAGTTTAGAATGAAAAATAATTTGAGCTACTGTATGGTTCGATCTGGTGTATAATAGTACTTCTATCTTGTATATAGCTGCTCTATATTAGGTGTCCAAGAATCATGTAAAGCCAGTCAGTGTTCACAAAATTTCACAATAAAAAAAACTCAGTCAACAAAAAAATATCTATACAAGTCCCCATACATTGTGTAGGTAATTAGAAAAATTTTAAGCCAAAGACATAGGTTGCAAAAAAAGTTCAGATATCACTCAGGAAAGGCTGTCACTGTACAGGGAAATTTTATAGTTTTCACTTTAGATGTTGGAGATCTGACTACTGTCTCCTTTAAGTTCATTAACATCTTTTTAGATCAAGTCATCTTTTTAGATCAAGTCATAATTCCTCTTGAAAAGTATTCTTTCTGAAATTTAAGTGCCTAATTTCCCTATGCATATTTTAAAATTCCAGACCAAGTATTTTATCATCAAAAGATCATCAGCGTGTAAGTACAAGGGGCTTTGCTTTCTCACTTGTTTTTCTGATGTTGCTTCACATGCTGTGAAAATATACAAAGATAAGCACTTAACTAAAGCTAATATAAAAAAAAAAAAAAGAGCATATCATCAGTAATGAGAACATTGAGTAATTTCTGTAACAATAAGCTAGTTAGATGATCGGAAAAATCTACTCAACATTTTGCAAATTAATGTAGGGAAGAAGGTGGTTTGAAAGCCTTGCAACTGACACATGAAACAAAGTAGGGGTAAGAGAATTACCTAAATATTGAATTACTGGAGTAGGTAAATTACAAAAATGCTTTTGTTGTTTTTTTTAATTTTATTGTTATCTTGTGTATTCAACTTAAAATAGTTTTCTTTGTTTCACTTGTGAAACTAGCTAGATGAGTGCTTGTTTTTTTCTATATATGTGTGAATTCAAATCTGGAGAGATGGCAAACTAATAGCAAGTGCATTTATGTTAGATATTGAAGAGCAGGCAAGGATCTAGAAAGAAGAAGAAGAAGAAAGACAGCATGCTACACTTCAGAGCATTTCAGATCATTTTGCCCTCTTCATTCTCCTATGAAATAAATTTAGATCTTGCAGAACTCCAGAAATGTGCAGTTCTTTCATTCTTATCTGTCTTCAGCATTTGGCCCTACTGCCTCTGTTGAAAAATCTACAGAACTATTTTTGACTATAGAGGGAATCCTCTCAGGAGCATTTTTTATGGGCTTTTCTTCTTTGCAGTTAACAAAAGTTACAGACCACTAGATTTATGATGGGAGAACAATCCAAAATGCTTAATTGTCTTAGCTTGTAAATAAAGTTAATGAAACAACTGGTGATGGAATGAAGAATGCCATCGGTTATGATAGTTAATCAGATTATTTCTTTCAAAAGCATAACTATTTAAATACCAGATAAGGTGAATTTTTTATCAACAAAGAACTATAGTTGAAATATTTGAGATAAATGAAAAAAACATTTTAAAAACTGCAAAGTTTACATTCTTTTAGGTCTTCATCCTTAAGATCAGTCTTAGTTACACTTCTCAGTATGAAGAAACAAAGGAAATTTAATTTAATTAAAAAAACATATTTTTATGTTATACTCTCTTCTGTAGAATAGGGAAACCATGTTAATAAAAACGGTAAATAATGTTCTAAAAAAGATAAAGGTCTGATACAACATAGAAGGTTAAAGGAAGAAACCCTACTAGGTTTCAAAGATACCTGAATTGAATAGCCTGCTTTGCAAAGTGAAGTCAGCCACTGAACTCATCAGAAACTGAATTTATTAACAAAACTGTGATGGCACAAGCTGAACTGACAGTACGAGAAGGTAAAAAAATATACTTTTTAAACACTAACTAGTTTTTGTTCATAATAATTTGTGAAAACCATGGGAAGTTATGAGTTATACAATATGACCTTTGAAAATGGTTGTTTTATCATAATTCAGCAGTATACAATGCATCTTGAGACAGAGAAGAAAGCCTGATATATACTCCTAGGAATGCTAAGTTACAACATAGAGGGGTGAGGATTTTGAATATGTTGGGAAAATAAAACAGTTTATATTCACCTAAATATCTATGGACTATATATAACATAAACTTTACTTGCATATGCCTAATAAAAGAAGGGTTGTTTTTACAAAAGATTCTAAACTTTTACACAATACTCTTGTCAATCAGGACTATCAAAAAGCAGACTGTCATGAATGTTCCCCCCAAAAATGGTCTTTGTTAAATAAATCACTATACATCTGAAATGAAGCCTGTACCACACAACTGTATTATCTGCCATGTATGTGACAAACAGTATATGCTACTTTAATAATATGACAATAGTATTTTAACACCAAGCTTGTGGTTTTGTGCAATTTTGTATTAAAGTTTCTCTTAATCTTGTGAGCCTTTCAATCTTTAATGCTTTATAAAAACTGAAGATCAACAGAGTCGGTGCATGTGTTGATATGTAATAATAGTATATGTGAGATATCTAATGTACAGCAGTTTAGTAACTGCACAGAATGTAAATCTATGCTGCCATAAAAGGCACAGAAAAAGACTCAGAAAATTGCAAGGTATCCCCCCCAAGCCAGTGTCCTGAGTTAGATCTCTCTATCTCTTTCTTGTAACCTTGTAAAACAGATTGCCTGTCTTTAAAACTATGCATTCAGAAAATTACAAGTCAGGATAAAAGATTCCATTTATAGCCCTGCTTGACAGATGATGGGTTTTGCCAGTGCTTAATTTAATCCCTTCTGCCTCTGAATAGACTAATATGGGGATTGTAGCAAAAACAGTCTTTGTTGAAGTGGAACTTTCCGCATCTTCAGGGAACTAACATTGAATCTGTACCTCTTATTTAAAGAATCTTCAAAACCACAGTTATCTGTTTTCATTGATTTGAATATTGCCATCCTTTAGTCTTTGGCACCAGCTGACTGACATCTAGTATTGCTTTCAGCTGCTTTATTTAAAAAGAATGAAATTTTTTTTTTCTAAAATCACTATAGAAAACATTCTTGCTGTAGCACAACTGAGCCCCACCTGAGCTATTCCCTGGCTCACTTCTGTGAAGAAGTAAGAGCTGGCAGGGATCTCTGTGTGCTAGGGTCTCACTGTGACTCAGATATTAGCCAGATTTCTGCATCTAGACCCACAAAATTAAATAGCTTTCCTCATATGTGTGTGGTCAATGGATTTCGTGTTGGGAATGTCAAGCAAACATTGGTTTTGTTTGTTATCCATTACCAAAATGATACTTTTAGGTAATTTATTTTAAATAGTGTGATCATTATTGATATAGTTTATGCCTTGTCATATCTTTCCCATCCTTCCTTATTGCATAAATCTTATAAAACTACAAAAAGTGAAATGATAAAAGTTAAACACTCTAACCAGTTTATTAAGGACAGACTTTCTCAAGTCTGGAAAACCTCTTCAAAACCTTCAGCTGTTTGGGTTTTAATTTGTATCATATATATTTTATCAGAATACAATGAATATCATGCAGAGAACACCATTTCCTCACACAACACAGCATATCTTTAAGTGTTAAAGTATTTTTTCTATATTCTTGTCAAGTAATATGTTATTTTTGCTATTTCAAAATCATAAAACTAATTTAAATAGTAACCATTAACAATGATCATTACTTGGTCCTTCATTAGATCTATCTTATTTCCCTCAGTAGTTCAATTAAGCTTCTTCACTATATCCCTCTGCAAAAGAAAAAGTATAATTTAACAGCTTCCTTATCTCATTACAGAGATTTTCTTTTGCCTTACACTTTTCCCCTCTTAGCCACAGATTTTTCTCAAGGGATCGCCTTCCTTTTCTGTGTGATTTGCTTGTATGTGCTGAGATTAAACTCAGCTCTAAAGACCTAGAAGATTTATTCCAGGCTTATGAGGGGTTTAGGTACTGTGTAAGTATATTATATGTAAATATATGAAATATTTCTTTCATTGAGGGACAACTGAAAGTTTTAACAGGAACTGCTTCCATATGAGAATTACAAAGCCAATCTTTTCTTATGAATAAATTTTAACTCTTGCATGTGGAAGTATGCACAATGAAATGTTTTAAAATAATATTATCCATTACAAACGTTACACTATAAATCATGTACATGTGATTTAGAGAAATCATAAAGAACTGACAAAGTCCCACCTGACCAAGCATCTCCCAAGAGCAGTGCTACAAACCAGATACAGTGAATTCTTTTATATTTATTGAAGGTACGACCATTAGCATTTACAGAGTTAATTTATAAAAGATCACAATTTAGCCAATGTAAAATGTGAGACAATTACAACACTGCTAATGGTAGTATAATATTTCTATATTATTACAGACCCTGTGGTGGTTTTCTTAGTGTTGAGACCTCAGACAGAGACCACAGGTATTGTTCAGAATTTATTCACACCATCCTATAAACAATTGCCATGGAATCGGCCGCTCAAGAGACTCTTCTGCCCATGGATAATCCCAGACATATCCCTCAAGGGGGAAGACTAATTATAGTGAAAATGAAATAGTCCAGCCATGATACAGAACAAGAAGACAGAGTCAATGGTAAGCACAGATGCAAGGACACATGAGTATTCACACTGAATTCAGAATTAATTCAGCTTTAATTTTAGTTTCAGAAAGATTGAGCTTCATACTGGTAGTTTTCTTTAGCACTGGATTGAGCAGATAAATTTAGAGTAAATTGAGAGTATAAATTTAGATTTCCTCCTTGATTTATGTAAATAGAGGGTGTGAATTCATACAGAAGTTAGTTATTAGTGATTTTTTTTTTTTTTTTTTTTAATTCAGGCCTTTCAGGCCATTCTTACAGCTCTCACACAAGAGAATGGACCTATATGATCTGTTTTTATTTTGAGTCAGAAGGATGAAATGGCTAAACAAATCTTCAGTATCTATTTAGCAACGTGTATATAATCTATATGTATGCACCATATATGTCATATATTTATGCTAGATATAGGTCTACGTATAGAGCTTTTATATACAGACAAAACAGCTTATTAATAATTGTACTTTGGCTGATTATTTAAGAAAAAATCTAATACTAGAATGACAATTAAAATATCAAAGACTGAAACAATAGAAGGTGTTAAGAATCTACCTTCTCTGAGAAGCCATATTGAAAATGCAGATGTATATATATTTCACACCGCATATTTCTAAGAAGTTCAATACCTAGCTGAAAGCAGAAGAAATGATGACGGTTCTTCAATTGCTATCCGACCTTATTTATTTCAGTCTAGTGCTGCTTTAAATAAATAAACTGTACAGTGTGAAACTCACAATTGTCCCAGAGGGACAGTATGATATAAATGCAATACTAAAAGCTTTCTTAAACTGAAACATATGAGATCAGTCTGCTCTAGTTCTTTTTAAAGAGTTGAAGGACATGTAAGAGACTGAATCCTATTCCCATCGTTTCCTCATCCATTTTGATTTTCTGCTTGTCTTTAAAATGTTAATTAACTTCTTCATACATATGTGTCCCAAACTAAGTATTATTAACCTACACTGTCCACTACTTTATGCTTGCTATATGTAAAGTAGGATAGACAGTGCACCCTCCTGCAGGTTGATTCAACCTCTCAGGAAACTATATATATAAAACCACTTTGAGCTCCAGGCAGTCATAGCTGGATTGACTCTATCTGAGCAAGTCTAATTCACATATCTCTACAGTAAATGCAGTCCTCAGTGCAGACACACTTAAATATATATGACTAAACTTGTAAACAATCCAAATGATTTACAGTCAGTATTACTGAAAATAATGGAGTGATGAAGGTTATTGATAAAACCCAGGTTTTACTCATCATAAATTTGAACATGAATCTTATATGCTCCTCTACTGAAATAAAAGTCAGAGTATTAGTGTAATGTTATTTACCTTAGATGTAAGGGATTTTCTACACTTTAATTGCAAGCCTTTATAAAAATCTTAAGGCAGTAATAAAATATAAACATGCATTGTCAATAACACTGCATTAAGACTAACTAGTGCTTTTAAAGCAATAGATTATTAGAAATGTCTATATTGAAATAATTCCGTCAGAATAAAAAAAAAAACCTTCAGTATATTTAAATCCAGATTTCATATATATTAAAAAATATTTTCTAAAAAGAAAAATTGTAACAGTGTTTTATCCTCAATGTGAATTTATGTTGTCACAGTTTAGGGTCAGGGCAGCCCCTTAGACTTATAACAGACGCTCTCTGTTAACCCCCCTCCCTCCCCAAAGG
>JANIMW010000397.1:6544-23641 GCA_024582635.1 Todiramphus saurophagus | reverse complement strand
CTGTCTGTGAGAACAGGCTGCTACCTTCAGAAAGTGCCGTTAATTAGAAGAACTGAGATGAAAAGTAAAATTGCTGAACAGAATTATTTCTGTTCCCACTCAAACCAGGACATATGTAAATATTAACCCTTCCTGTAAAAGAAGTTATATTTACAACAAAGTTATGTTTGCAAAAATATTTCAAAAAGAAAGAAAATAACATGTGTCATTGCTAAAATATATTTGTTTTCTCACAGCTTCTATTCACAAGAATGTCACATGAGCATAGCTTCTAGAAAACAGGAGTATGACCTCAGGGCATAGAGTTAGCACAAATCAAAGACTGACTGTAAGATAAATATACAGGTCCTCCATTATTTTCAAACAATCCACCAATCTGGTTCTATATAAACAGAAAAATCAGGACAAAGGAAAAAGCCCACATCTTCTGTTGTTCAAATAAATTGCAAATGTGAATGCAAAGAAAAGTAAGTAAGGCTTATAGGAAAATGAAACTATGGGACTGAAACATCACATCTCCTCAGTGAGAACTGAACATGTGCTTTCTTCGGATGTCTTGAAAGATGCTTTGTTTTAAATATGAGTGAATATTAACAGAAGGTTCTGCCTGTCATCAGATGGCTTAACATCATTTTTCTTCATCCTCAGTGCTGTTGAATTGTTAACTCATTTTTTAAAACAGCAAATTACTTTAACTTATCAAAGATTTTTCTCCTCTCCTCCCTCCTTCCCCCCAGGAAGATCTTGCACACTGATTGATTTATGCCAAGACAGTGAATTGTATTTTTATTCTAAATGTCAGATTTACAAGTTCTATGTATTTATTCACAGATACTTTCATCTCTCCATGCTAAATGGGATTTTTTTATACTTCAAAGCTTGGATAGTTTTCTTTAAAAAAAGAAGGGAACCCAAATTTTCATATTCTTGTGCATATATATGGGAAAGCTTGATGTTAAATTTCATGGAAATGTATGGCCAAGCATGACCATATTTTAAAATGTAAATCTCAGTTGTACATATTTTTGAAGCAAGTAATGTTTACTGCACAGTTCTTTTTTTTTTTTTTCTTCTGTTTTGTTCTAACCTAAGCTTGTCTGTCGTGTTAACTGACTTATTAATAATTTATTAAGTTGATAAGCTTTATGTAAATGATTACATCTTAAAAATATTAAACCAGTGACTTATAGGCATGAACTAGCAGCTAGGCAACTGTCTTTTAGATGCAACTATCTGATCCTTTATCCCTAACATTTCAATTCCAACACCAGTGAAAACATAAGACTTGGTTTCCCAAAACCTGGAGACATTCATAATACCAAAGCTGTATGTCCCAAAGATGTGTTCCAAAAACATTTTCTAATTCAATAAAATTGTAAATTAAGTCACAGATTCTTGCTACTGGTACCTGCAGCTTTTACCAAAGAATCAGCACAAGTCACTAGAGAAGCCAAAATTAGAGGATAAACAGGTTTAGAAAGTAAGTTGATTCTATGTAAGCATCATGGTAACTGAATGCTTCTATTAATTCACTCAAATGTGCATTTTTACAGAGAATGAACCACTTTTCTAAAAAATTGAAATATTTCTTCACAAATAAAGAAACAAAAGCATTTTTCAAAACAATTTAAAATGTCAGAAAACCAATTCAGCTTCTTCACTGCAATTGTGATTACTGAGAAGGATATGTGGGATTTAATCCAGTTCTGATGTTATTAAATACTGAAACTCATACTGGTGGGAGGCTTAAAGAAGGCATTGTATCCCTATGGATTTGCATCAGCAGGATGATTCTGAGAGTCTTCATTAGTATTAATGTACTGTGTGGTCATGCAGCTGGAAAAAACAATCACTCACACTTTTTCATACCATAAGCCTCATTGGATGCCCCTGAGTCATAGCAAATTTATGAAGAATAGAAGGGTCTGGCTGCATACCAGAGATACTGTAATATTAATTACATGAAGGGTTCAATTAGCTTGGTGACTAGTACAGCAAAAAAGGCATTAAAAGGCAGTGCTCATATTATTGTTCCTGTTTTGAATATACTTTCTTAGACCAAGCTCTTCCCCCTTAAAATTGTTTCTAGTGTCTCCAGAGACTGTCTAATTTGAACAGAGGAGAATTATTTCTAATAAAATATTTTTAAACAGAATATGATTCTAGTTCCTACTGAGAAATAATGTGTCCAGTAAGACACTTCCCTGAGGTCCTCAGGACTCTTCATTTACTATTTTAAGTGAAGTGCTGTCTTGGCTATCCTAATCCAAATTCTGTAGGGTTCAGCTACCAAACAAGAACAGGTAGTCCCTGAGCTGGCCATGGGTTTCAAGGTGCATACATGATACATGCCTATGGCAGATGTCGGGTTTTCTGTTCCGGCCACTGGACACCAGGCAGCCCACATTACAGAATCTTAAATGACACTTGGTAGCCACATTACAGAAACTGAATTCTTACTACTGGACAAAATTAAATCTTACAACCAGAAATAAGCTTGTTCTTTTCCACAGAGACATTTGTGTTTTTTCTTAATTCTATCACAACAGAACCTGGAGTATTACATCATTTTGCCATTCAAATTTGCTTAATTCAAGTATTCCCTTAAATTACTTTTGCCAGACATTTTAATGGGATTTCTTAATGCACCTGTGCCTCTGTGACTATTTATTTGCCATGCGGTAACAACATCTTACATATGTCTACATCTTCCTGAAAGCAGAATGCGATAAAGGACATATAACACTTTTTACGCATAGTATCTTGCAAAGACCAGAAGGAACCCACAACATGTATATAGAGCCAAGTTCTTCTTAGTCAAATTCATGTTTTAACAGTCTACAAGGACATAGTATATTATACAGAACATTTTCAACAATGCAGTTTCAATTTTTAAAAACAATACCCATCCTAGCATCTACCCAGTTTTCCTGATACTGTGCTCATCCTTCCAGTGTCCTTTGCATCCTAAACCTGACAATTTTTATGTACTTTCTTGTCCTGGCTTTTTCTCTTTTCTCTGTTCCCAGGGAAAAGGTGAAATCGTCCCTGCAGCCCCTCAGTACTACTCAGAGGCTATTCATCTGACAGTGACTGCCTGGGACTAGCAGCTCCTTCTCAGCAGCACTCACAGAGCTGGAGCTCAGACAGGATGGACAATAGGCACTTGGACACAGGATGCCAGCTCAGCCCCACTCAGGCCAAGGGTAGCCCAGCCATCCCTTGGAACTGCATGGTCAGGGCAGCCCACAGCCTGGGGCTTTCTACCAGTAATGGCAAAATAATGAGTTCACCATCACTGTAGCTAGTAAATTAATTAACATTTATACGATGGTAATACAATTCTGGTTTCTATTCACAATCTTAGTGACATAAAGCAAAACCAAAGAGAAAACCTACAAAACCTACATCTTGTCCTATGAATAAAAATAACAACTGTATATTTTTGCATAATGTAATGACTCCTGAATAATATCTATGGTGGTTATTTCTCTGGTGTCTCCTAAGAATCAGTTAGAATATATTAAAACTAGATTTGTAATGCTAGCCATTTGAGTTATAGTTTAAAGAATTTATGGCGGTTTTAGGCCTTTAGTAGAGATTGATAGAATATTAGAGTAGAATCTGGTCATAATGTGTGATCTACTAATGATAATTTAAATCAAAACCAATGAAGTTATGCATCCATTTGAACTTCTTCTCTGTGCTACATTATTAAGTGAATTAAAAACATAGTGAAACACATAATGTACTGTTTTCCAAATTTGTTAGAAAGAAGTAAGCCTGGCTCTGATAATTACAGAAAAAGATGATGCCTTTATGAGACCAACATGGGAGTTGTTGAGTATTTGCTTAAGTGCCAATTAATTATCACTGAAGTTAGATTTAAACCATGATGACCTAGTTAAAGAAACATTAATTACAACCAACTAAATCCTTTTTGGTCACACAGATCTTCTATGGGAAACAAAATTAATATGCTTCTAGAGTCACACACATGTCCAATGGGTCAACAATTAAAATTTCACACACATGTCCAATGGGTCAACAATTAAAATTTCTTCTGGGACTGCCAAGATAGAATAAACATTTCCATATAGATGTGGCGGGTTGATCTCAGCTGGGCACCAGGGATCCACTAAGGCACTCTATCACCCTCCTCCTCTCAGCAGGACAAAAGGGAGAAAATAAGATGAAGAAAAAAACTTGTGAGTCAAGATAAAGGCAGTTTAATGAAAGCAAAGCAAAGGCCATGTACAGAAACAAAGGAAAACAAAAATTTATTCTCCAGCTCCCATAAGCAGGCGATGTCTGGCCTCTTTCCCAGGAAGCAGGGCTTCTCCTCCTCCTTTTTCCCATATTTTATTGTTGAGCCAATGTCAATATGTGTCACTGTTTATGCCGGGAGCGGAGACATGCAGCAACACACAAATTCAGCAAGAGCAGGCAAAAGAAGAAACTTTTCTAATTTACAACCCCATTTTATATACCTTAGCCCCATAGGGCAATTGGTCAGAGATCACCCATCTCCTAGGGTGATTGGCTAAAGTCCTACAACACCCATTTCAAAAATATTTTTCCAATGTACCATAAACAGGACATAGCAAAACACCACGTGTTAGTCTAGCTTACAAAACCATCCTACTGTTTCTCATAACATGTGTGAGAAAGGCAGGATTCTCACCGAATATTGTAAGAACCTGAGAAAATCCCTCTGCTAGCAGCTTTTCAGCATCCACAAATATGGTATGGAATATCCCTTTGGTCAGTTTGGGTCAACTGTACCAGTCGTGTCCCTTCCCAGGCTCTTGTTCACCCCATCCCACTGGGTGGGGAATGTTGGAAAACCAGACTTGGTGCTGTTCAAGCCCTGCCCAGCAGTACCCACAACACGGGTGTGTTATCAGCACCTTTCCAGCTCTCAATGAAAAGCACAGCACTGGGAGGGCTCCTGCGGGGAACATTGACTCCATCTCAGTCAGACCCAATACAATAGGAAACCATACAGTCCATGTGTGAACAAAAGGGTAGAGGATTCAGCTGCAGTAATAAATGCAGGCTGATGAAGTTTTTTAAATGTCCCACAAGAAGAAACTCCCTTAGACCATGAACAGGAAGGTGTAGGAAGTGGTTCCAAGGGAAAATTGTGCAGCATCCATCTTCCAGTCTTAGAGAACTGACAGACATTTCAGTGGATGAATAAGCTGAAAACTTTAGAAGGGAAGCAAGGCTGAGCAAGCCTTTAGATTTCTGCTCTCCTGACAGACAGAGAAGTGAATCTGCATTTCCTATAAAGGAAACATTCAGTGTATTACCAAGCATAGTTGTGATCACAGGGCTTTTTTCTTCAGTGTTGCGTCTAGGAGATGTGAATAAATACCTCCTCAATGTGTGATCTACCACTGATACAGGTTATTAAACCTTTTGCAGGTTAGGATGATTTTTATGTATCTATATATATATATTTTTTTTTTTTTTTTCTATATTCACCCATTAATTCATCCATTGCTCACCTTCCTTCAGAAAATGCAGCCTCACTCTTTGCTTTCCAACCACGATAGGGGAAGAAAAAAGTACTGAATATGGAAAACTCAATGCTGACATAGACAAGACAAGCCTTTTGAATGATGCTTGGTTTAAATCCATACTTAAAACCTTCCCACACTTCCTGACACTTTCTGTATATATTTTTAATATCAGTATCTTAAAATCATGGAAATAAAGCTACCTAATATTTGTTGGAACAATTTATGCTTTTAAAATTAAGTTCACATTGGTCTGCTGCATTTAATTGAAAGTTGCTATTTGTGTTAATAGTTTCAATCCATTTCCATTAAAGCAATATGAAGTGATACAGTTACCTAGTTTGTCACAATTCTTTTTAATTGTCAAATAAATGTCTTGCATATTAGGCATCTGCAAAATGAGAAATATAGGGAGATGAACTGAACTTCCAAAGAGAATAAGACAAAGAACAAATGAAAACACAGAAATAATTACAATATATATTTGCCTCAGTCGCACTTAGGCTCACATTGTCCTTACCAAAAACTTTTCCTTACTTTAGCAAAGACAGTATGAGTCTAAGTGTGGCTGAGGCAACTGTATCAACCAAATGAAGGTCGCAGGCTTCATTATTAATACTTTGATGGCCAATATCAGAGAATTTTAGAATTTTCATTAAAATTCTGAATGCCTGGGGCTTTGTATCATCAGTTCCACCAAACAGTCTTATATTTTAAAGACAACTTAGAAGAAAATAATTTTCTTCTTTTTTTTGCAACATTTTCAGTTTCCTCAATAGTAAAAAATATTTTACAGCAGTCACCCAAGATCATTTTTTCTCTTTTTAAAAAAATTGTAAAACTGGATTCCATCACTTGGTAGTAGGGAATAGAGGGAATGAGTCAGCTTTAACAAGGATTAGGAAAATTTTCCCAGTAAGTATACTTATATATTGTTTGTAGGCTTGTTTCCATTAATTATTTGTTTCCAGCTTCATCAAGATTGTTATCTTGTGACAAATAATATTTCTAAATGCTTTTATGAAAAAAAAAAAACCCAAAACATTATTTAAGGGTTTTTTTAATATATATATATATATTCAATTATTTTCAGAGGAAAGGAATAGTTATCAACGCTACAGTACACTGTATCACAATAGGATTTTAACATCTAAGGTAACAAAAATTTTCAATGCTTCTTGGCCAATGCTTGACCAGATCAAAACTAAGGAAATCTTAAGTATTTTGCTTTCTTTATTGTATGTACCTACAACTCCCATAAACTCTAATGTTACTTATCACATGATGAATGAAAATATATTCTTTAACATGAATCTTTGCAAAACTGAGATGAGTAGTGTGTTGGTCACATAAGAAGGAAGCCATATAATCATAATGAATGGGAAAATAATTAATTCAGAATTAATTCAACATACCTACTTAGAATGTCTTTCTTCTATTAATTTTAGTTAATATTGAAATTCTATTTATGTTCATCTCATACTCATTAGGAAAAAAGTTCAATAATTCCCACAGAGTAACTGTGTTGTTTACCTTTGGTATTAATGGGGAAGAGACCAGATTAATGTTGAATACTGTGGAATTTGAAGTGGGTTCTACCTTGATTATGAGCTGCCCATAAGCTAAAACATCTGGTTTGAAATTTATAGTATTCAAGCAAGTATTTCTCATGTGCCTTAGTTATTAATTATTCAGAAATGTGATTAATGTTAAACATGAGAGCATGTATTTAATTCCACTCTCTACTGGTGCCCTTCCTAATGTAGGATGCTAACATATAATTTATTTGTGTCTCTTTTTTCTATCTTTGGCATGCAAAACAAAAGTAAAAATTTTCCTGCCTTTTGACCTTGAACATGAGGAACCAGGAAAAAGCTCAGGGAGTAATTCAGCTGAAAACACCGGTGTCATTTGTCTATAACCCTGTATCCCACGTGGAGCCACTCCTTATGGGAATGGAAAACTATATGCATTTATCACTAGCAACATAAAAGTTTTCTGATCGGGCATGCAAAAAATATGAGA
The DNA here is from genome assembly GCA_024582635.1 of Todiramphus saurophagus. Lineage (NCBI taxonomy): Eukaryota > Metazoa > Chordata > Aves > Coraciiformes > Alcedinidae > Todiramphus > Todiramphus saurophagus. The sequence goes on along the minus strand of JANIMW010000397.1, from coordinate 16,091 downwards.
AATCATTGGTGTGAACACTGCCTTGAGTTCCTGTATGCTGTTAAAGCCTGAAGTTTAACATAAGGCCCCCAAAATTTTTAGACTTTTGACTGAAAGAAAACTTCAGTATTTGGCCTCAGTAATTGAAAGCCTAAATACTAAAAAGAAAAGCTCTTCAGAATGATTAAACAGAATCATACTTCGCTTTCATCTTAAACATAAAAGTGTTTGTTTTGATGGCCAAAATAATAAAGGACATGAGAAATGGCTTTAAAGAATTATTTTTTTTTAATATATGATTGTCATATTGAAGATGATGTAAAAAACCTAATCAGACGTTTTCTTAATGAAGGAAGTTAATGTTTATCACTACTTTTGATGGCATAAGATTTCCTGTCAATTATAGTTTTTGGCTGACCAAAAGTCATCAGGCTTAGAAATGTCAGGAGAAAATAACATCTCTCTAAAAATGCTTTCAATTGTATATTTCTACTAAGTTACTAAATAATAATTTATGAAGCTCTGCTCATTCAGTTGAATATAATGAATATCATTTCCTTCAAAAAAAGAAGAATAAATGAGCACTTTTGATCAAATGGGAAAAATCTGAGGGACTAAATGGGACCCATCCTCCTTACAGAGTTTCAGAGTGAGTCTGGTGAAACACAAGGGAAACACAATTGTACCACAAAGGGAGGCAGAATTTGCATAGTATATGCACTGCACTCCTATCCCCCAGGAATACTTCCTTGAAAATGGTGGGTTTTGTTTATAATACTGGACCATATATGGCCAGAACAAATTAACAACTTACCACACAGCTATTATTCCCTAGTCTCCAAATTTACTACAGTGACAGTGAGTCATTTGGAAGTCAGGCTTTTTTTGTGGGGTTTTTTTTTTTTTTTTTTGTTAGAATGCAAAAAGTTTTTTATTTTCCTCCTTACGGATCCTCTATTTAACCCATGTCCTGATGGTATCCCAAACTTGGATGTAATAAAAGAAAATAAAAATCAATCAGTAATTTATCAAAGAGAAAGGGCTCTTAGAAAAGTCTCTTTAATTTTTCTTATGTTACCCATCACATCAGCAAGTTTCTAGAGTAGACTCAGAAGTTCCTCCATGAGATGTAATAAAGTAGAACTGAAATAGATTTCCTACCACCCTATCTCCACATATCACTCCTTCAACCTCCCACCCCCCTTAATTACAAGTAAATATGGAATATCACCATTTACAGACCAGCTTTATAAGTGTTTGTCTACAGGTAATTCTCGTAAAGTCTCAGTGCTCTGGTGGTTACAAAACTGTATTAATTTTCACCTTAATTTAACTAGTTTTTCTCTCTTTTCTTGTGTTAATAGTTTCTTTTAATAAAGCCTCTGTCCCACCATCTCATTTTCCCCTCACTAAATATATAACAGACATCAAAAAGCTCTTTCCATTTTTGCTAAATAATAATAATAATAATAACAACATTTTCCAACCATAAAAATGCTCACTTTTTTGCTTCTTTCCTTGACTGCATTTATTCCACTCTGAAATAGCCTTTCTTGGGCAAGAATGAATTTTACAGAGTTGCAAAAATGCTTTTGCCAAGGTCATATAAATTTCTTCAAGTATTTGTAAACTCAAAATCGTTCCTAAATCGTGCATATAACTATGGTCAAATTAAAGTGTCTTTACTTCTTTCCTTCCAGTCATTGTGACATTGTGCAAATTTTTTAAAATATCAGATTTACTGTATCATTGCTTTCAGTATTCATTAACAAATTTTGTCTGATCCATAAAACTTTAAAGTGAAAACTGAAACATCAGCTTCTATCTCAGCTGAATTAATTTCTGTCTCCTTTTTTTTTTCCCTGCAGCTTTCCTATTACTTTCCTGTGTTCAGAATCCATGGACTTTCATCATATAATCACTGGGAGCCTTATCTCTGATTTCTGTGATACTGGGTTCAAAACCTTCCTAAGTTTTTAATGTCATTATGCCATAAGAAATGTATCTTCAAAAATCAATGAAGCACCAAGTACTCCATATATTATTTTTCAAACTGATTTGAAAAGCAGGTTCTAAAGACATACAAAGCATCATTCGAGAATGTAGCCTAAATTCTTCAAGATACAATCCAGCATTAGTTACTAATTTAAACTTTGCATAGGCATTTGCATATGGGTAAGGTCAGCCAGTTGCTAGTTCAATAATGATAGCTAAACTGAAGACAGCATTCAGATTTCATGATCATTAGCCAGGAAGCACTTTTAACTTCACTGTCATCCAAATTATTTTAAGTGGTTTGAAATGTATTTAATCAAAGCTAAAAGTATTTCCTTCTCTTTATTTAATGCACACATGTAAAAGAGCATTATTGCCGAACATAATTTTGTCGGATTTAGAAAAAGCATGACACTGTAAATGAAAAGTGGTAAGATGATAGTAAAATAAATCAAGTTTAGAAGAAAAGAAGGAGTAGAATCAGAATAAGATAAAAAAAAAGTAACCAGGAAAAATAAAACCAGACTTTGATTTCTGCACTGTCAAAATTTGAAGTACATGTAGCTACAATTGCATAAGTTCACAATAAAAGGAAAAGGGAAGGGGAAGGGGAAGGGGAAGCGAAAGTATTACCTTGGGGGGTAGGGATGACACATTGTCAATGGAAACACTGAAAATGAGCATACATATCCAAAAATTAGAGTTCCACCAATTCATGTGGACAAGACAGAGAAAAAAAAAAAAAAGAGAAGTAGGTCTTTCCCATTGCTCAGAAATGACTTAATTGAACTAGATGTATCCTATTTATGCAAATGTACTGTCCCTATACTACAGTAACAGAATTAGGTTATGAAAAAATTGTGAATTTTACAAAGGCTCCTACTGTAACTAAGAAATGCATAACAAAGCAATGAATGAAAGTGTAAGGAAAATGTGATAGCAACAACAGAAAGACAAGTCTATAATAGATACCACACGACTGTAAGGCGGTAAGAAAGGTGACACCATGCTGGATACACAGAGATTGCTGAAGAGATTAGATGGCCCAGAGGACTGAAGTATTGATACAAAGATTTTCATCTCTGTTTCTGGGTTCAGGATCTCACTTATCTTTGTAGTGCTTTTTTTTTTTGTTGTTGTTGCTCCTTAGTGTTTTGATAGTATGTTGCAGAATGAGAAAATAGGAAGGCATCTGAGCACAGCGCACTTCACCTTCCCTGATCACATGTTGACCCAGGCAGAATTTTTGAGGAGGTAGCAGCAGAGGAATGGCTTTGTGGTTGTTGAGAGTCATCAAGATTTCAGATACTCATCACTCACAGTGTGTGCCAGGATTTCATGCAGATCCATTATCGCTGAGACATCCTCCAACAGCACAGGTCACCATGAGCACAGAGAAACCACAGCATCAGGAATGCGGATTTGTATCCAACAGGCTCCCAGGCACATCCTCCAACGGGCCTGCGGAGTCCCTCACTGCCAGGGGGTGTCACACACAGGAGAAGACACAAAGGAGACTTTCAACTGCTGAACATCAGTTTGTCACCTGATTTCTGCCAACTCATTTTTTAGTGTGCTGCTTCATCATTTTTGGGTTTCTGGTAAGTTTCTTCACTGTTTTATTTTTTCACTGTTTTGTTTTCACTGTTTTCACTTGGGCTTTGAGATAATTTTCATGTAAATACTACCTACCGAATGTCACTTATGAAACAACTTTAAAATTATTTAAACACAAACAAACAAACATAAAAAACACTGAAGTAATAAAAAACTGCAAAACATTGATTTTCATACCAACTATTGCTAAATAATTCATACCAGCTTATTTTAATATTATGTCAATATACATGGGCTAATGAATAGGAGACAGTGGTTTTGTTACCATGATAGATGATTATTGGGAGGGAGATCCCTGCAATTTAACTCTGTTTAAAAAAAAAAAGACAATCAGCTAAATTTTCCTGAAGAAAGTGGTACGTTCTCTGTTTCTCTCTCTCTATATATATGTAGGGATATATGTGGATATGTGCATTTCTTTGTGCGTTTGTTCCTGTGTGCCCTGCGATTGGCTAGGTTAGGGTTAATTTTCAGATGAAGCTAGAAGGGGCCTACAGCCAGGATAGACGATTGAACGAGCCAATGTGATATTTGATTCCATACTGATGTCATGCTCAGTATATATAAGGGCAGAAGGTGGGCCAGGCCAGTCACCTGTTGGTGCAAAGCTGTTGGTGCAGGTCTAGGCAGTCAGTACATTTTATATCACTCCCTTTATATATTGTTTCATTACTATTATTGTTTTTGTTGTTTATTCTCTTGCATTGTTCTATTAAATCCTCCTTATCTCAGCCAGCAGAGTTTTGCCTTTTTCTGCCTATTCTCCTTCCCATCCTACCAGGGAAGGGCAGGGGTGGGTGAGCAAGCGGTTCAGCTCCTGGCTGTGTCTAAACCACAACACTGTGTTTATGTATATGACCATTTTATTCACATATCTTTAAATTTCCTCAATCATCTATGACAAACATTTTACTAAGAAATTCAGTGTCCATCCAATAGCTATTTTCCTGGTAATTTGCCTAAGGAGAAACAAAGGGTACAGTTATTAATTAAACAAATAAAACACATTTAAGGACTCCACTTATGAACTTAAGAACTTTCACTTTGCAAATTCAAGGATGTCACCTGTTGTGAATTAATTCTCATGAAAACAGATGATGAGCCAGAGATCTGATTTAGTATGTAAACTACATCAACATGACAGCTTAAGTATAGTTTTAGAATGTCATATATTTATTTTCCTAGTATGTACGTTTAATTGCCAAGTTTCAGCTAAATGCTTTCATTAATTTCTTTTCCAATAAATACTTGCATGTTTTTGAAAGCAACTGTACTGAAGGAATCATAGACTTTGCACTTTAAACTTTTTTTTTTTTTTTTTTTTTCCTGGGGTGATCAGCTTTGTACACATATTGGGTCAAGGTATTTTCCCAGGCCAGTTAAACAATATCTAATAATCTGTACTTTGAGATCATCATAGCAGAGGGCACGGATGTCCATTTTAGCTCCTATAATTAACTTAACATATCTTAATAGAATGACATTTATAGGAGTTATTAACAGGAGCAAAATCATAAGAAATGCAATACTACCCTAAATACTGGTCTTTCTAGCCCAGTATTCTTGTCTCCATCAGTCATAACACTACTAACCATATATGAGACAGATACTTAGGAGGAGCCTGTCAGCCTGGCTATGTTAGCTTGTCCATGTCCCCTCATGCTCCAGAACCCACATAAAGTGCAGGGAGAGAAGGATAGATTCCTCATTTTCTCTTGTTTTTTTGTGAAGGCACAACTGAACACAACAGCGGCAGGAGCAGCAGTTCCTGCAGAGGCTTTTCTCCTGCACCATCTTCAAATTATCAAAATCAGGAAATCTTAATAACACAATAATAATAATAACAACAACAATGTTTTTATAATAACATTAATAATATTTATATTTTACAAAGCCCTTTGTGGTATCCAACCTTCTTTCTTGGTGTTATGCTCACCTTTCCAATGTTCCTCTGCATCTTATACTTGACAGTATCAATATTCCTCAAATATTGGATAGGACAGGAAGATTGTGTCAAGTCATTGTTATTCCTAGGTCTTTGTCAGATAGAACTGTATAATTTGTGCTGAGCTTTCCATCTTCGCAGTCTTGGATCACCTTTGTATAATTTCTTATACAGCCTTCTGTCTTGCCTCCATTCCTAGGAAAGGATTGCAGGCTTCCCCCTTAGTCCCTCCCACCCTCCAGTCCCTGGGGGCTGTTTGTCCTACAGGGATTGCCCACAAAAGCCATGTCAGACCAAGCACAGTCCAGACACTCAGACTAGGCTGGGGACTATCAGTACAAGTCCGAAAAGTGGTTATTAAAATTAATCTCCAAATTGTTTTTCTGAACATTTGTTTGGCATTCACCTTATCTGCTACCTTCATGATTCTATAAACCTGAGTCTTATCCCCTTTTAATGTTCCCTCAAAATGAAGACCTTTCAGTTTTTCTTTGCAAACCTATCCCATCCCTTTAATCATACTATTTGTACTTTCTTATACTTTCCTGTACCTTTTCTTCATGCCTGCTATGTCCTCCATGAATCACTCAGACCAGAACTGCAAGCTGTCCTCAAAATGTGAATTTTCAACGCATAAAATCACAGAGCTGGATTCAGGGAATACTTCACTCAGAGATGGTTTTGATTTTAGTTATTGGTTTGGTCTTTTTACAGGATAAGAGCAAACAAACAATCATGCAGCTAATCCAGTTTAGAACAAACCAAATACAATACAAATTGGTGGAAAAAAAGGCTCTAAATTACTGAGTCCTAAGTCTCATTTTAAAAGTAGCTCCAAAGCAAGAATTCGGCTGATATGACTATAAATTTAGCTCAAGGTATGTGGATTCCCAGCACAGTGAAATGACCCCATTAACACTGTGGTGACATACGGAGAACTGGACAATATTGGCCACTGTAACCATACCCACATGTTTTCCTGAGCAGACAGATGGAGCATCTGGGTTTCTGGGAAAGTGGTTAAACTGCTTCCCAATTCAACTGGCATTTTCACAAATACCTAAACAATTCTCTCATTATGTCCAAAACCAGATACCCTTAGGAAAACACTAGATTAATCACCACCTGAATACTCTTCTAACTCACAGAAGTGGTGCACCTGTTCAATTGCACCTGTAAGGAAGAATAGAATATTGTCACAAAAAATATCCCAAATACAACCAAACAGCATCTCTGCCAAGGTAATGTGTTTCTCAGTCAGTGGTGCAAACTCCATACATGCCATCATAGTGAAATTTTTCATAGAATCGTAGAACGTTAGGGGTTGGAAGGGATTTCTGCATAATTCATTTCTGTTCAGGTTTCATAGATAGCCAGAGCATGAAGATGATGAGACTCCTGTCTGGTTTGGGGGATGACTCATTAAACTGTGGGGCTTTTTAGTTCCATATTTTGTCTCTTCTTCATCAAACTCTCTGCTTCCTTTTACTTTAGTCTTCTCTGACTTTTTTGAGTGCTGCCTTTTCTGAGTTTGTTTAGGAACCCAAAAGGAATCATTCCAGCAGGCTTTTAAAATGGATGACATGAACCAGTAAATCTTGCCCCAGTTCCACATATCTTAAGCTTGTTAGATGACTAACATAAATTTCTGGATGCACTTCCTTATCTCTCAAATACCACAAGACTTCTTTTTCTTCACTAAAATCTTCAGTCTTAATTCTGTCTGCACGTGTGACATTAACAAGACCCGAAGTCATGGCAGTCAAGCTCATTTTCACAGATGGTTCAATATCTTCTTTCTTTACATTTTCCTTCTATATAGCTTTATAAATAGCTCATTGTCTTTTATGTGAGTCTGAATTTAAATACTCACTTCAATAATGCCTGTTTCAGTAAGTTTTCAATGTGAGCTCCAAATGTATATCACAACAACACAATATTTCTAATAACTGTAGGGACTACATATTCCTGTTTCTTGGGTTTAAAAAGTAATCATAAAACACCTGTTACAAGATAGCATAATAAGTAACTACAATATTCTTTGTACTGATCTTTTATTATCAGATAGCCCTATTACACAGGATAGCCCTTCAATAGCTTGGCATTGACACCAGCACAGACTTGATCAGTTGTAAGACTGCCTGATGATGATGGCATAGCTGGGTATTTTTCTAATGTTTGTATTTATATACACATTTCTAATGTATTGTATTTTTCTAACATTTCAGTAACCCAGTTTGCTATTAGATTGCATTTTGCCTTTGGCAACATTCAGTGAGAAATGTCTTTGGAGTATCTATTATACACACTTACTGAAAAAAAATTGCCTTTTTATGCTTACTGTATTACATAGCCAAGTATACCGTAATGGTTTAGAGTAACCATTAAGATGTGACTGGACGTTATGTACAACATGGAAAAAAGATATACATAGATAAATGTAAATCTATAAAAGAGAAATATTCCTGAAGAGTTTTGCTCTAACATGCTATCTTACATATTTTTCCTAACTTTTGTCTGTATCTGTCAGAACAAGAAACTGGGGCAGGGAAACAGAACAGGTTTAAATGATGAAAAAGTTTATGCAAAGACTGAATGATACAAGGATCCTTGTTTTCTTCGATATTATGAAACAAGCTGTTTCAAGATAGAATCACACCAGTTCTTCAGAAAAATGAAGAACACGATGAAATGTTTTGTTGTGCATTGAAATTCATATAACAGAAGAGCATTTCTGCAAAGTAAACTAGCAAATTCTGCTGCTTAATTGCAACTTTTTTCTACATCTTGAAACAAAAACAGATGAGAAAAGAATGGGCATAAAATCCAGACATATCTCCAATTTTTTGTGAAAATTGATATCACATTATTGAAGACTTTTCTTTAGAGTCAAAAACCATGCAGAGAACCAAAAATTCTAAAACTCCCATGTTAAGTTAAGGGAGTAGAGAGTCAGAAAGATGGTGTGGGATGAAATGTTTGGTAACTTACTGTAAGTCTTTTCTCCACAATGCTTAAATTTCTCTTTACTGAGTCCTTGAAAAAGGACATTCTTTCTTAAGAAAAACATATAGCCTGTAGCCTCACAAGATGTTACTTGACATAGCAACTGGAAATTATCTCTGACAGAGAACTTCTTTGTGTAACACAGATCTATTGACTTTATTATTCATACCATTATTATTATTCATATGATTATTATCTATTGACTTTATTATTCATATGATTAGTCCTCATTTGGTTAGGCACTAAATGAACACCAAAAAGAAATCAACGAAATAGAACAAAAACTTCCTCAAAAGTGTTAGATTTTTAATCATAAGATGAGGTGTATCAGATGGATCCACCACCCCAGTGAAGGATGCAAAGAGACAGTAAAACAATCATATTCCACCCCTTCCATGGATATGACCTTTGTTTTTTTCCTTCCTGATCCTCTAGTGCATTGGATACTGATGCAGATCATGACATGAAGTTTGGCACAGCACTCCACTTAAGAGTTTGTTAAGAAACTTCTGCTGTGTGAGCTGTCTGTTTGTCAGCTGTTCTCCTTCCTCTCCTCATCAAGTATTCATTTTTCACAGTAGTGATGACAGATGTAAAGAGGGAGAATGCATGGGGATTGTCATGTTGCTGTCACTAACATTGGGCATCATGTCATGCCTGAGAGAAGTATCGTATGCTACATTATGAGTAAGCGGTGCACCCAGGTGTTTAACTTGTTGAAAGTTTGCTTTTTTAGTAAAAACAAATCATATAGAAAAACCTAACGTGTGAAATAGTATGGTGTACAGAACTTCCTGAATTATATATCAGTGTTACAGATATGCATCAATTAAGGAGTATGAACTGAAATGGAACACAAAATACACTCTTTCCCAGAATTCCTTAAATGTTAAGGTAGGAAATTAACTTCTTGAATAGGAGATGTAGAAATGAGGTCAGATATCGCTTGGCATCCAATGGAACTTTATTGGTGCTCTTATAAAGGGGAAGGGAAGGGGGAAGGGG
>JANIMW010000396.1:0-14980 GCA_024582635.1 Todiramphus saurophagus | reverse complement strand
TGACCCTGCTCTGGCAGGGGGGTTGGACTCAATCTCCAGAGGTCCCTTCCAACCCCCACCATTCTGTGATTCTATGATACTATGATAAGAGAGAGGAGTGGGATCCTTCTCTTCATCATGAAAATTCTGTGAGGCCAGTGAATGGTGGGAAGTTCACCAAAGGCAAGAGAGAGAATGTGTGGGGGAGAGTCAGTAGTGGGGGGAAGGGAAGGGCACTGCTGAAGTTCCAGCTGGGTTTAGTGTTCTTTGTGGTGTGAAGTTGAGTCAAAGGCAATCAGATCTCTCATTGGTTGGAAAGTAGTCGAGCAGGTCATCATGTTCTGTTCTTCTATTCTTCTTCTGTTCTTCTGCCCCTGTGGGAATCCAGGTGCACTCTCAGCGAAGGGAGCACGCTGCACGCCTGGCAGTGGCCATGCACTTGCAGATGCTCCCAGAACAACCCGGATAGATTTGATGGCTTTGTTGGGTGTTTTGGTGGTGTGCTTCAGTTGGCTTTTGGTACATCTTTCAGTGCTGTTCTGACCCTAATGTTGCACTAAGGGAGCAAAACGTGCGTGCAACTTCCCATCTTTTCTATAGCCACACGTACATAAGGAGTGAAACTTAAATACACGAGGTAGGACTGTTCCCAGTCCCTTCCATCCCTTAATGACGTTCCCTGCTGTAACAGGATTGTCATTGCACTGCTGCAAAACGCAGGCTCAGCCCTTGAGGGACAACCTGTAGAACTCCCACAGCCTTCATTACAAAAGGGAGCAGCTTGGCCTTGTTTAATTTTTACATATATTTTATATATGCACTTAGACATACACACACATAGCTATGTGAAGTAAGACTGCCACGTATGAGTGTGTGAATATGTGTGTAGGTCTTTTGGGTTTTAATGTATCTATTAAAAACATAAGAGAGGGAGGTTTGGAACCTTTCTTCTGCTCAGCAGAAGTGCTGGCTGTCCTCAGTCACGGGGTTAACTTGGCACATGAAAGATTGCAGAAGGTGGTTGTGAGAACAACTTTGGAGAGTACATGGTGTACCGCGTTCATCGCTGGCCCCGCTCCCACAAACAGCATCGATTTGCAGCTTGTCTGCTTGCTCTTCCCACTCATTCATTGCTTCCAGCAGTGTCTCCTCCTTTGTCCTTTTCTGATACAAACAAGTTCATGTTTCGGGTCCTTCTGAACTCTGGCTGGAGGAAACACCTTTGAGATTAGCATCCCCCAGCTGCTTCAGGTGTGGATGAGCTGAAGAAAGGTCTGGGGGCAGCTTGTTTAAACCAGAAAGAACATTGTGCCCTGCGATGTTTTGTTGCCCTTCACACAACGTTGATTGTGTTACACCATTGTTTTCAGCTGCAGCAGCACCTCCTGTCCCTGGCCTGTGAAAACACTGCTGTGAAAATCCACACATGTGTGCCCAGTTTGTGCCTGGGCTGTTCCAGTGCACTTGTTGCCCATTGAAACACCTATGGGAGTGCTGCCTCTGTACCTTGACCTGGTGACTGTTGCTTTCCTTGAGCCTCCTAAGCTATCAGCAGATGTCAGTGTTGATATTCCTTCTCCTTATGCCTCCACGGGTGCCTGTATGTGTGTATTTCATCCCTGGCCCACGTGTATCCTGCTGGCTTGTGCCGGTCCTTCCCCAGTGCCTCTGGGTTGGCTTTGTGCAGCTCCGGGCACGGTTTGAGGTGGGTGTTGTGTAAGGGGAGAGCGAGGAGGCAGTTTGGGCAGAGGGACCTCTGAGCTGTTGGTCTTTTCAACAGGGGGCTGGGGCGTTGTGGTGGGTTTACCCTGGCTGGGGACCAGGTGCCCACCGAGCCCTTCTCTCCCTCCCCCCAGCCCCCGTCATCATGGCACGCAGGGAGAGAATGAGACGCAAAGCAAAGGGGTGTGGGTTATGATAGCTAAGATGTTATTCTCTGCTTCCCGTTCGCAGGCAATGTCGGGCCGAGTCCAGGCAGGAGGGCTCCAGAACACATAGCAGTTGCTCAGAGGACAAAGCAGAATGCCCCCCCATCCTCCTCCTGCCCTCTCCCTTCATAGCTGAGCTGACGTCACACGGTGTGGAATATCCCCCTGGTCAGCTCAGGTCGGCTGTATCCCCTCCCCATCTCACCCCCCAGCCCCTGGTGCCGTGTGAGCACTGGCAGTCATAACACGGGTGTGTTCTCAACACTCTCCAGCTCCCAGCGCTGCAGCGTGAGGGCTGGGTGGGGAGAAGCAGCTCAGCCAGACCCACTCCAGGCGTGTGCAGGGGCAGCGGCACCGCGGCCGCGCTGGGAAGAGCCCTCCTGGAATGCTGCTCCCCAGCGCAGCGTTGGCCATGCCCTGCCAGTGGGACTGACGCTTGAGTTGAAGAGAAGAAAAAGCCTTTTTAGCTTTTTGTCTGTTCTCAGGTTGTTCTCTCGGCTGTGATGCTGCTCTCGTGGAAGCTCGGCTGGCTGTGCCCTGAGCAGTCTCGAGCTGGTGGAAGAGGGTGGGCAGCCGGGCCTCCCTAGAGTGTCTCACATGAATGGGAAAACTTGGAGCTCCATGAATGGGGGTAATTGACAGGCATGATCGTGGCTTTCCCGAGCAAGGATTTGGAAGATGAAGAGTTTAAACTGTGAAATCTGTACTCTTCGGGGTCCCCACCAGCTTCCCAGTGTCTTGTAACTGATGCTCTCATTTCTGAGATGGCTCCTCCCTTTCCCCGCGTCCTGTCCTGGGGCTGGCAATGCAGATACCCCGATGGGGAAAGATTACAGCTTTTTGTGAGCTGCTAGCGAGGGAAAGCTCAATATGAGAGAAGGAAATACGATGCATGAGAGAGTAAAAGACTGTCAGGTGGAATACTGGCCATGGTGCAGAGAAACCAGAAGCAGTGCAGTGCAAAGTGGGTGGGAGGGGAATGCACAGGAAGAGCCACATACAAATGTGCCACTGGCTGAAGGTGGCAGAGAATGGATCTGTGATCACAAACACAGTCCCCTTGGCTCCTGTTGCTAATTTGGACTGACCCTGTCTACTCTTGCACAAGGCAAACTTGAAAAGAAAAAAATCTACCCAAGAAGCTGGTTTGAAATTATTTGCATTTTACTTTTTGCTGACTTTTCTAAAAGTCACCCGATAATTTGTTAAAGTGAGGCTGAATTTGTGTGGAGAAGCAACACTTTATTGCCAGTAGAAAGACTAAGCCAGCCCCAGCTCTGGTCTTCTGTGAAGTCTCAGAGCTGCTTAAGGCCAAGCGTGAGAAGAGCTGTGCTTGTTGCACGAGGGCTCTGCACGCTTTTCAAGTAAAGCACATACACAGAGTGATTTGCTGGATGTAATTCAGAAAGGAGTCTGGAGCAATTAGACCAACTCGCAGAAGACGACGCTTGCTAGTTTTTACTTTCCAACTGTGTAATTTGGAAAGCTGTAAGAAGAACTGTCAGGAATGACTGTGGAAAGTGAAGTCAGAAGAGGTCGTGAGAATAAAAATTGCTTTTCCTCCCCTCGTTTCGAAAGATTTACAATAACACTTTTTCTTTGTAAAGAACTTGCAAGCCAGGGCTGTGAACCACGTGCACTGTACGCGATGGGTGCATTGTACGTGGGCTTTGTCACTACTTAATACTGAGCTAAGATAGGAGAACCTAGTGTCAGAATTAACTGAAACAGGAAAAAGAGCATAGGTCTATTCATAGTTGGGTTGTTTGTTTGTTTGTTTGTTTTCTTAGTGTTGGGAACAGCAGAACTGCAACAGCACAGGAGGGACTGTCGCCTGTGGGGCTATCGGTGAGCCATTCCAAGAGGCACAGAGTATGTAACACTCTGAATTGATGTGTGCTCCTTGGGGCAAATGATTACAGCATTCCAGGCATTGCTTTCTGCAGCTCTTGGAGGAAATGGAAGCAAAGAGAGTGATGGATGGTGGAATTCTTGAGGCTGTGATGGAGGTAGAGAGGAGATGTTGGTGCTTGATGTACATCAGGAGCCAAGGGGTTGACCTGGGAGACAGATGAGCAGTGAACATGCAGCATTTTTACACAGCTGCTAAAAAGATGCCATTGAAGTTGGATTTCCGAGATGGATTTCAAGGTGGAACTAGCACTGTATGTAGGTTTGCTGAGTTAATACCACGGGGGAACAGCAAACAACGCTGGCTGATAAGATGGCAAGGAGTGAATGGCCAGTCCAGGTAGAGCAGAAGAGGTGATGGGCTCAGGCCTGCAGTGAACTCCAGGAAATGTGGAGGGTTGTTTGAGAGAGGGTGGAAGAGCAGGGACGGCATCGGGGTGAAATAAAAATGGAAAAGAGAAGACCAGCAATAGACAGTGAGGCAGAACTTGTTCAGAGACTTGTTTCTGAGGAGAAAGAATGGGTATTTGGGAGAAGAACCAGAGATGTACTATTGCCTCAAGCAAAAGAGATCGTGTTGACTTGAGTTTGAAAAGAAGTGGGAAAGAATCTGCCAATTCCCTCCTGTGCTGGAACAGATGTAGCTGTGTTCAGGCTGGCACAGGTAGATGATGATGATGGTAGTCTGTGAAGGGGCTCAAAAGAGAGTCTTGGGTGTCTATATATACAAATATATGCTACCCCCCCCTGCTCCTGTTCACTGAGATTCAGAAGATAATAATAGCAACAACACTATTTCTTGAAACATTTGCTCTTGATGTTATTATGGAAGCGTCTTTGCGTCATTAGCTGCAGTCCTGGTGGGTGATCAAAATGTTAATTTATATTTTTTTTGTGACTAGGGAAATAATCTAATGGGGTTGATCTTCTGATCATGGGTGGATTTTATTCATATTAAAGTTCAAGCTAGAGCTATAAGTCTTGTACTATTGACAAACCTGGAAAGATAAGAAAACTTGTTCTAAAGGGGCACTGAACAGAGGAGCCCGAGGATTTGAATGTGCAAAATGATTTTAAGTACTCCTGGGGCATGAAATTTCTTTTTTCCTAAACCAGAAGGAAAAGAAACCTCTGAATAGATGACATCTGGAACAGTTTATTAAGAATAAATACGAAGAAGAAAAGTATCATTTATAGGGGAGAACTCAATGTTAGAATGTTTTTGATCTCCGAAAAAGGTGAAAATAGCCAAATAGGTGTTTGGTTTGGCAGAGTTCCCTGTGCAGAACATCTAAAACTGGTGCAGAGAAGGCTTTGTAACCAGAGGGGAGAAGGTAGTGAAGGTTAAGAATAATCGTACAGATGGTCCAAATGTTGACTGAGAGCCCTCTCGCTTCCAGTGGAGTGCAAGAATTTTATTAATAGCCTGGGGTAATTAATCAGAATAGAGACTGGGAACCGAGATGATGATATCCGAGGGGAAAGCAAAATCTGCATTTTTTGCTGTGTGGTGTCTGGGACCTGAGTACTTTCTATGCTAGAATTCCTGGGTGTATTTGCATGAGAATGCCAAAGTTGAGCCTTACACGGTACCTGTGTGTCCGAGTCGCACAAGATCCCAGTTCTGTAATGGGTTGGCAGTTGCACACCAAATTCCCTCCAGTCGCAGAGCTCTCTGATACTGGTCAAGTTGCAAATGCCACTTGCTCTGGAGATTTGAAGAGCTCCTTGTGAAGAAGGTTTGAAAAAGGTCTCCGTGTCCCCTCTGCTTTGCCTGGGGAGCGATTCAAAAAGACGCTCATCGTTTGGAAGGGGGGTGTGTGAATAAATCCCTGAGGCTTTGTTTTAAAGTTAAAATTTAATTCCCTTTTTTGCAAATATTTTCTGAAAGCCTTGTGAGTCCTTCGGAGCACAGTTAATTTATGCACTCATCTATCACAAAGAGAGCAGAAAAGGGTATTGGGCAGTTGGAGTGTTGTTCTTCTTCATACAAATTAAACTCAATCGGGTGGTGATTGGCTGAGAGAAAAGGTTTTATTTTAACAATTGAAGCTCTTAACCTGCTTTCAGGATAAGGCATCTAAATCACAGAGCTAAGAACTGATAAAGAGCTGGTAATATGGGAGACAGATAGAAGAAAAGATATTATACAACCTTCCAGGGAACCTAGAGGGGACTTGCTTCTCCATAAAGGGACGTACAAAGATAGCATCACCTTTTTTTTCACCCCCCTTCTATATGATCAGTTTAAAATGTGATTACATAACCAAACGTCCCTGGCGTCCGACCAAAGCTCAGAGGCCGGGGCTTGCAAAACACAGTTACTTGAAATGTCTTTGTGCCATTTTTCCTGCGTGGCAGTTGGTGTTGGGGAAGCTCTTCTGCAGTAGCTGGAGTTACATTAGCAGTTGGATCTCAGCTTGCTGGGCTAATTGCAAGTCGTTGAGGTCTTGATGTTCTGGCTGAGTTGTCTGTTTTCTGCACGGCTAGTCTGACAAGAAGAGGGGGTCACAGTGTTCATAGAATCATAGGATGGTGGGGGTTGGAAGGGGCCTCTGGGGATCATCGAGTCCAACCCCCCTGCCAGAGCAGGGTCACCCAGGGCAGCCCACACAGGAACAGATCCAGGGGGGGCTGGAAAGTCTCCAGAGAAGGAGACTTCACAGCCTCTCTGGGCAGCCTGGGCCAGGCTCCGTCACTCTCACAGGAAGAAGTTCCTTTTCATGTTGAGGTGGAACCTTCTCTGCCCAAGTTTATACCCATTGTTCCTTGTCCTGTCGCTGGGCACTACAGAAAAGAGATTGGCCCCTTCCATTCGACACCCACCCCTCAGATATTTACATTCATGAGATCCCCTCAGTCTTCTCTCAAGACTAAACAGTCCCAGTTCCCTCAGTCTTTCTTCACAGGGGAGATGCTCAAGTCCCTTCATCATCCTCGTAGCCTCCTTTGGACTCTCTCCAGTAGATCCCTGTCTCTTAAATTGGGGAGCCCAGAACTGGACACAGTATTCCAGGTGTGGTCTCCCCAGGGCAGAGCAGAGGGGGAGGAGAACCTCCCTGGACCTGCTGGATACAGTTTTCTGAATGCCCCCCAGGATGCCATTGGCCTTCCTGGCCCCAAGGACCCATTGCTGTCCCATGGAGAACTTTCTGCCCACTGGGACTCCAGGGTCTTTCTCTGTGGTGCTGCTTTCCAGCAGGACCACCCCTGACCTGTACTGGTGCCTGGTGTTATTCCTCCCCAGATGCAGGACTCTACACTTGTCCTTATTGAACCTCATGATGTTCACCTTTACCCAGCTCTCCAGCCTGTCCAGATCACACTGGGTAGATACTGTGTTGGGTCCTCCCTGTAAAGGAGAATGTATCTGTGTTCATTTTCACTGTGTGAGTCTTTAAACCTCTGCTAAAATGACCGTTTCTGGGTGAAATGGGTGGGCACTATTCAGGTGGGTCTGTACTGTCACGTGTTCTCCTGTTTAGGTGTCTCAGATACACGTGAATAGGTAAAAAAAAACCAAAGCCAAGAAACCAGCTGGAAAAGCAAAGCTCATTTCTGATTAAAATGTGGCCAAAATGGTCCTTCCTCATCTCCACAACGATGATCCAAGGTCTGGAACTCCTCTGCTGGGAAGCCAGGCTGGGAGAGTTGGGAATGTTCAGTCTGAAGAAAAGAAGGCTCTGGGGAGACCTTCTGGTGGCCTTTCAGTGTCTGGAGGGGGCCTGTCAGAAAGATGGGGAGGGACTTTTTGCAAGGGCCGATGATAGGGTGAGGGGTGATGGCTTCAAACTGGAAAAGGAGAGATTTAGGTTAGAAATTAGTAAAGTTTTTCACTCTGAGGGTGGTGAGACACTGGAGCAGGTCACCCAGGGGAGCTGTGGATGCTTCATCCCTGGATGTGTTCAAGCCCAGGCTGGATGGGGCTCTGAGCAACCTGGGCTAGTGGGAGGTGTCCCTGCCCATGGCAGAGGTGTTGGGATCTTTAAGGTCCCTTCCAAGCCAGACCATTCTATGATCTCTTGCTTGTCCAGTGTAAGGTTCTTTAATTTTTACAAGTCTTGATTATGTCAAGATTGCCAGGATTCAGCTTCTAAAAGTAAACTGAAAGTATTTCGGGGTGACATTGAGGAAAGAAGAAGGAGCAGTAGAGAAACAGGGGTTTATTGTCTCTTAGGTGGTTTTATCCCAACTGAAAATGATGGATTAAGAGGTGTACGTGGTGCTGTGACAGTGAGTTCACAGTGTGCTCCTGGGTGTTGTTCCTGGTGAGCACGGCAAGCGGTTCTCTGGACACAGACGCCGTGTGTGAGAGCTTGCAAGAGCTCTAAGACAACTTTCTCTGTAACACTGTCTGTCTTGTGCTGCGGGTTCCAGCTGGGCAGGTTCAGGGTCAGGGCAGCTCCTTAGACCTGTGACAGCCTCTCTCTGTTACCCCCCTCCCTCCCCAGGGGGCAAGAGAAGGGGAATGAGGGAGAGAGACTCAGCCATTAGAAGAGGGACTAGAACAGCTTGAATGAACATGAAAATAATAATGAAAATGGAATTTGTGTAAGTACACACAAACCCAGTAGTGAACCCAACCCCCCCCCCCCCGGTGGCAGTTCCATCGCCACTGGTGCTGTGAAGCAGACACTGGGAGAGTCCCAGACTGGGCCAGCAGCAGATGGGAGCTGTGTTCAGGAGCTGAGTCCAGGAAACCCAGACCAGGATCGAGGGCAGGATGGACAGAGGCCTCCTCAGGTGCTGTAAGAAGAAGGAAACTGGAAGACAACCCGAGACAAGCTGAGCAGGGCCCAGCAAAGCTGGCGAGACCCTCCTGATCCCTCAGCTTCATACCAGATATGCCATCCATGGACTGGGCAGTTCGGGGTCCCCTGTCATGGCTGCTCCTCCCAGCAGGTGCCACCTTTCCCTTTCTATACCCACTCCGTGGGGCACAAGATCCAGTGCCCTTGGTCTGCACTCCCCTTGGTGCTGACTCTGCTCCTGGGGGGTTCTCACTGCTGGGAGCAGCCCCTGCCTGTGCCAACTGCTGCTGCCTGCAGCCAGGGCAGGGGGAAGAAGAGCTGAGCTGGGAAGGAAAATCACTGACTGGAATTAATGCTGTTCTCACTCAAACCAGGACAGGGCTCTGTGACAACCTGCAGCTGTCCAGGAGCAGAGCCTGGGAGATCTGGACTAAATAGATGCTAATAGTTGTTGCAGATGGATGTGCCTTTGGTAAGCTCCTCGGGGGGGAATTGCAGAATGTTAAGGGTTGGAAGGGACCTCTGGAGATCATCTGGTCCAACCCCCCTGCCAGAGCAGGGTCACCTAGAGCCGGTCACACAGGAACAGATGCAGGGGGGTTTGGAATCTCTTCAGAGACGGAGACTCCACAGCCTCTCTGGGCAGCTTGGGCCAGGCTCTGGCACTCTCACAGTGAAGAAGTTTTTCCTTATGTTTCTGCAGAACCTCTTATGCTCCAGCTTGCACCCATAAATCAGTGTTGGGTTTTGAATGTGTGTGAGCAACGAATGTGACAGCCCAGTTCTTGGGAACCGTTCTGTTTCTTCATCGTGCCATTTGATTTTCACGCCAGGTTGTGAATTGTCTCTAACACTGGGGCTGTGTCCTCTTTCAGGTAGAGGCGTTGACCCACCAACCCAGAGCCACAACGGTACACGCAGTCAGAGACTCGGAGCTCGCCAAGCTCCCCGAGGGAGCACTGACATCAATCAAGCGCAAATTCCCCCAGGTAAGAAAACAAAAAATATTTTCTATCTATCTCCAAAGATGCCTGAGGAGCCAAAACTCTCTGTCGGCATCAAGTCCTTTGGGGTTTTTTTTGTTTGATTGATGCACGCTGAGAAAACATTTTCTTCTCTTTGTCTGCCTGATCTGATCTGTGCCAGACTTTCGCCAGCTTCTCTTCCTTTATCTTCTAATCACTTTTAGCATGTTCTATTGCAGGGCTGATTTGGGGATCTGGAAGAAGTTCATGCTAACTGCAGGACACGCATATTTAGCAAAGTGGAAAACATTCAGTGCTGTGATACTACATGAAAATTTGACTTCTAAAATCACTTGAAAAGGTCATTCATTTGTCTTGCTCCCTAGGACACAAAGGCGGCGCTCGGTTCTATGCACCTTTATTTGCAGACGTTGATATTTGGGGGTTGGTTTTCCTCTTCCCTGCGTTTTAGGCTGTCAGTCCTCATTCTGCAACTGTCTGTGTCCTGAAGACTGTGATTGCTCCCTTTGAATCCATCAACTCATCCATCTTCTTTAATTCATTTGACATTCTACCTCTCTCCTGCAAATCTGGAGACTGACGGACTTGAAATTTAATTCTTTTGCCCCTAAGTACATCAGGGACATTATACTAAGCACTAAATCATTGCACTAGCCTTAAAGGCAATTCTTTAATGCTGTTACTTCAAATGATTTCTGATTTTTTCTTTATGCTGTCTTTAAGATAGATAACTTATTTTACCGGATTTCTTTAAAAAACCTGCGAAAGTAATAAACCTAATAACTAGAAACCTAATTAAAATACTTGTATTCTTTGCTTTCCTAGGACTCAGAATAGCCTTTTCTGATTATTTTTTTTTGAACTGTGTAGTATAAAGCCTGTATTCACACATTCTCATCTTACAAAAACTGTGGGGGCTCCTCTGTATTATTGCTGGGATAATTTCGAAGTTGCAGTCAGTCTTCAGAAGTTACGTCGATGAAAAATAATCTTCTTTGTGTCCCTCTAAGCATTATATTTGTGGAAGCCTTCCCGAGCTTCTGATGTGGGTTGTTCTCTGGCTCTTGCTCCAATAGTCCTCCAAGTCTGTCCTCCTCTCTTTCATGTAGCAGATTTCCTGCCTAGACTTATGAACTGGTACCAGTGTACAATACCCCAGTGTCCCTGAGCAGCCCCAGATGGGGTGCCTGCAGCATGGAATCCTGCCCCAAGTTGTCCTTTTGAATATCACTCCCCTCTTGACTGATCCAGAGGTGAGGAAACGAGCCAGGTGGGATTTAAAACCACCGTTCTCCTTACATGGGGGGTGATGAAATGGACCTCACTGGGAACCACTAAGCATGTAGCATTTTATAGTGCCTTGAACTCTGCTCTGCGCAGAGATCGTGTTCTAGCTCTGCCTTTTGGTCTGGTGCAAGAATTCATTTCAATGTCTCTCTTCCCTCTCTTCCCTTTTCCCACTCTGTCAGTTGACAGAATTGTTTTCCCCTGAAGAGTCCACTCTGTGGAGATGTCAATCTTTTTGCTTTGCAGTTAAAGTCAAACTTGATTGTTACATTTATAACACAATTCAAAACATTTGTTTGGAATAGAATTCAGATGTCTTCCCGTGGCTAAAGAGTGCAGCCTATCAGCCTCCGATTCCTGACCTTTTTGAACACGGAATTGGTTTTCTCTAGACTTGAATAGAATCTGGCTAGCAAGTTGCAATGAAGCAAAATACTAAAATAGATCTTTTAAGGAAATGAGTTGCAAGAAAGGTCGTCGGAAAAACACATTCTTGCTGCTGAGACCTCCGATTCTAAATAGATATTAAACTGGTATCAGAAATGTGAGAGCTTCCATTTCTACTGTTGGATTCTTTTAGAACAAGCAGTAGAAAATAAGAGGAGTGTAAAGTAAACTTTAAATAGGTGATTTATGTGGTTAATGCCTTCACAATCTCTTAAGAACCTAAGGAAAACCAAATATTTTTATATGATCTCAAAGTTCTCATGGCTTCTCTTTTTGTTTCTTAGGTCCCTCAGATAAGAGAGGAAGGACAGAGTGAGAGCAAGTTAAGTGATGGAGGAAAACAACAGGGTAGAAAGTTGGAAGTCAAATAGAAAGTGCAACATCAACTTTAAAGTTCAAAGAGTATACCGGAGAGAAGTCTTTGAGCTGGCAACTAATAAACTGCATATAAAAGGGTCTGGGTTGCTCTTTCTTAGAAAAAAAAAAATCCAGGCATTAGAGGATCAAAAGCTGCCCGTGCCTGAACAATGTCATGCAGCTGTGGAAAAAAACCCAACAAACTTCTGTTACCAGAATGGTTTGTGGAGTGCAGAAGTCCTTGCACTCTCCCTGACACTGGGAAGGCTTTGGGACCAGCATGCAGCAGCCACTGGAAGCAGGAGGTGGACCAAGGGAGGAGAGTCTAAAGGACAAAAAGGTGGCTGCTTGGTGGTTAGAAATATTAACCTATAAAGGCAAACAGCCTGTGAAAGGTTAAGGGAAGACACGGTAGCTATTTTCAGATGTACAAAGTTGTCTTCTGATAGAAAGGGCATAAGCTCCTCACCAGATAAGTAGAGCGTGTGGCAGTGGACGGAGATTGCAGCAGCTGGATATTAAGAAAAAGCTGATTCTACTCCCTAGAAAAGCTCACAGGTTGTTACTTGTTTTTATAACCTCTTAAAAAAAATGGTGCTTGAGGCAGTGGTTAGTGCTGAGTAGAGGGACAGGCCAAACAAAGCCCCCCTGTCCTATTTTCTCTCCTGTTATTCTAATAGAGGGATTTCTACATGGGATTTAGGATGTGGTTTTCAACACCCACCCAGAAGTAATGAAGGGATCGCAGGTGAGAGAGCTCGGAGAATTGACTGGGTAGCAAGAGCCAGCTTGTGATTCAGCAGTGTGGTGGAGGATCAAATCAGAAACCACCTTTGGAAGGGGGCGGGGGGGGGGAAGCAACTCCGCCTGTCAAACACGCGCTCCCCTGCTGACTGGTGAGGTTATGTTAACCTGGGTCTTGCTCGGTGGAATAATGATCAAACATCGGTGCTTGTCCCCGGAGTCGGGTGAAATGCTCTCTTAGTTCAGAGGAATCCCACACCAGGGAGAGCTGCTTTTGTTTGCTGTTTGATACTCTTGGCAGCTTCTGGGGACCCTAAACGGGGCGCAGCCAGGAGCCGGGCGGTTCCTGAGAGTGAATTGCCCTTCCAGGTGGTCACCCTTGAGCTTTGCTATTTCCTGACAGGGATGAAAGACCCTTTGATTCTAGCAGTTAGTGGAGGGACTTCATCCTGTGTACTTTGCAGATGATCCAGAAAAGGTTCCAACTTTGGAATGCATTGTAAGAAAATATTACCTGTTGGGTAAGAAAATTGGAACCGTGGGTGGTGCTTGCCAGTGAGAACAATGTGAAATGAGGGAAATCATGCTCTGTTAGCTCGCACAGGAGTTCAGGTTCCTTGAGCTGTGATGTGCAATCTGGCAGACCGGCACAGCTGATCCCTGGGGAAGTGCCGTTCGCTTGCCCTCTGCTTTCTCTTCTCCCCTAGGCATCTGCTCTGGTCCTCTCAGAGGCAGGATACTGCTCTGCTTGGATCTTTGCTGTGACCCACTAGAGCTCCTGTTATTCTGAGCGGTGAAACAGATGGGTGAGCATGCGGAATCTGATTTCAATTAGAAGTAACAGCCAGATTTTCAGCGTATGCACCCAGGAATGACAGATGTTGACTTCTAGATCCTGTGCAGTCTGCAGAAGTGAAATCTACATCTTCTAGCTTCTCAGAAAAGCACCCCAACCTGGAGTCACTCTGGATATGACATCCTAGATATTCCCAATTGAAAGTGGTCCCCAGAGCAGAACTTCTCCTTCCTTTTCTCTGGCCTCATGCCTGAGGGCCACCGCTCTCCAGCGTGGCCGTCGGGGCACTCAGCCAGCGAGAGCGTTTGTTCCTCTGACAGCCTCGGTGCTTGCTGCTGGTGCTGCTTGAAGCTTTTCAGCGCTGCAGGAGTGAAAAGGAATTGATTCTTTCTATTTTCATCACTGCCTTCAGTTCTGGAAAGTAGGACAGAGAGAATCAGCTCACGATTTTTGGCACCACAAAGCGGTTTCGAAGCAGGAGCGAGAGCGCAGAATTTGCGAACAGATTACGGAGAGGTTCTAAGATCAGTGGATGACTTGGATCACACTGCATAGGTTCTCTTTGCCTCTGCTGAGCTGAGATTGTTTTTTATAACTCGTAACTTGAGATTTAGACCTGGAAATTGCACTGAGAAATTGCTTTGGTTCACACACACCCTCTCCTCCAGCTCCTAAGACAACCTTTTGCATGCTGGAAATGCGCACTAGAAAATACCGAGGTGTTCTGCATCTTTCTTTTAATTCTCTACGGCTGCCCTTGGGGTTTAAATATACTCGGAACCCATCATCCATCTTGAACAGCAAGTTCTGTTATCTTTGTATGCGTATTTTAACCAGAGTTTTTCTGAAGTGGCTGGAGCCTCCCCCAGGGTTATCTGCCTGACAAAGCAAGTTCTCTTAACGTGCCCTCTCTTCAAAGCGCTTCCCTCGGGCACTGTGTGCATCGTGTGTCATGTTATTTAAGCTCCGTCTGGCGCTGTGGAATGGGTCAGGAGAGGCCGTGCTTCTAGATTTTTCTGTATTTGTTCTCATGGCCCGTTAAAATAAGTTTTTCCTTGACTGTGGGAGAAGTGGATGTGAAAAGGAGAGAAGAAAAATGTTCAGCGGACGCGTGGTCAGCGACTGCAGCTGCCCGACGCGAGGCAGGCAGCAGCCAGTGCTTAGTCATAGCAGCGACGCCAGAATTTTCCTCAAGATACAATTGATCACAAGTGTTAGAAGCTCACGCAGCCCCAGGATAAAGCCTCAGTTCTTCTGTATGCTCTGGCAGCATTTATAAAGGTGCCAAAAATGGTTGCGAGTGAGCATTTTAAGATTTGCTTTGTCACAGCAGTTCTCAAACCGTCGCAAGTTTTAGTCGGAGCCCCCCTTGCTACGCTCCCTGCTCCTGTGACAAGCAGAGTGTTTTGTCTGATGTGAGGCCATGCAGAGCTTCAGTAACACCATGGTTTTATTCAAGCTGAAGATCTAATTTACCTCTCCTCCTCCCTTGTCTTTCAAAACAAAAACCCCAAAACCTTAAGAAGGCTGGTGGAGAATAGGCTCAGCTTCTGGAAAGCGCTCCACAGAAATGAACCTGCTGTTATATGAATTTGTAGAGGTAAAATGACCATTATTACTATTTTGCCCCAATTACATCTATTCTGTAGAACAGCAAACCATCGTCAGGTCGGTTTTCCATGCTAGTTTATTCACATTGGGCCTCTGTGTGGTAAAATCATAGAATCATAGAATTGTCAGGGTTGGAAGGGACCTTAAAGCTCACCCAGTTCCAACCCCCCTGCCATGGGCAGG
>JANIMW010000395.1:87220-154023 GCA_024582635.1 Todiramphus saurophagus | reverse complement strand
GGGGTAGTTTTTTTGGTGGTTTTTTTGTTTGTTGGTTTTGTGTGGTTGTGGTGGTTGGTTTTTGTTGTTTGTTTAATAGTTTTTGTTTGGGTTTTTTGTTTTGTTGTTGGTTTTTTGTTTGTGTGGGTGTGTGTGTGGTTTTGTTTCTTTTTCAATAGCACGTAGATTCATCAGGAGACACATAGTGGCACTATGTGGGATGTGGCAAGTCCCCTCTAAAAGACGATGCGCTCGTGCAACATGAGCTTGCAGCCCAGAAAGCGAGTGGTATTCTGGGCTGCGCCAAAAGCAGCCTGGCCAGCAGGCTGAGGGGGTGACTTCCCCTCTGCTCTGCTCTTCTGAGCCCCCACCTCGACTGCTGTGTCCAGCTCTGGGGTCCCCAGTGCAAGAAAGACAGGGACCTGGTGAAGCGGGTCCAGAGGAGGCTGTGGAGATGGTCAGAGGGCTGGAAGCCCGCGGCTGTGAGGAGAGGGGGGAGGCTGTTCAGCCTTGCTGTGACCATTGAGTACTTAAAGGAGTGTGTGAGAAAGGCAGAGCGAGATGTTTTACCAGGGCCAGTAGCAGCAGGACAAGGGGCAATGGTATTAAACTCAGAGTGTAGTGTTAGTTTGGATATAAGGAAGGAAATGTTTTAGGATGAGGATGGGGAGGCTCTGGAACAAGTCCCCCAGGGAAGCTGTGGATGCCTGTCCTGTTGCTGGAAGTTGTCAGGCTGCTCTGGGGCTTTGAGCAGCCTGGTCCAGTGAAAGATGTCCCTGCCCATAGCAGAGGGGTTAAACTTAGGTGGTCTTTCCCTTCCAACCCAAACCATTTTCTGACGCCAGCCTCGCTGGGTTAGTGGGGAATGCTTTATGCCACTGACAGACCTAATCCAGCCTGACCTGCTACAGTGGCACGAAAAGTTACTGCTCTGCTTCTCTGGAGGTCAGAGTTGCCCAGTTTACCACAAAATCTTCTAGAGGATTTCTGTGGGTTTTTTTTTCTCTATGCTATAGAAATAGTGATACACTCCATAGGTCTCCTTCTGGCCTTATGACTTTGGTCACTGCTCTGTGGATTAGGAATCGGGAGAAAGGAGATCAGTGGATTCCCTTAAATTGCATTGGTGTGGCAGCAGGGTTAACCCCTCTCTCATTTAGGGAGGAAAATAATTCTTTCGTTCTTTGAGCTGCTTCTGGTTTGCTCTGAGCTCGCAGTTTCCTGTTACAAGGAATTTGTGCATTTCTTACGTGGGGCTGCAGCAGAGAAATACAAAGCAGAAATTATTTAAACTCCAATTCCATGACATGTCGTTAGCATATGCAGCCTGAAATCCCTTTGTACTGTCACAAATGCTTAGTCTGCAGATTGATGAAATCTATATTAACCACACCAGAGCTGACACTGAAATAAGTGCACGCCACAGTTCTTTAATTTGGTCTCTTTCTGTGTATCAGCAGAGATGGACGCGTTCAGAAGTTCTTAAATACTGGCATCCTTGTGCAGTAGCTGGTTGATTTTTTTTTTTTGGTGCCAGAATTACTTGTAAGTTTTTCAAGCAAATTGAAGTTAACGTCCCCTCTGAACCTGATTAGATCTTGAGCAGCTTGCACTGAAAAGGAGTCTCTTTGTAAGGATTATTGGAAATTTGAATAAGGTTTTGAATGTAGCCCGTAAGCTATTTGCTTTCTCATTTATGCTTCAAGCTTAACTCAAACTTTTTTTTTTTGAGGGTGGGTTTTAGGATATCTTCATCAATTCAGAGCGGGAAGGTGGGGAGGTTGATGAACCCAGTGGCACATCAATATTTCGACAAATGGTATTTTTTTAATAAGAATACCATATGTATTGTGCACATCATGGGAGATGCTGTTCCAGTGCATTCTGAATAATGCACTGTGCTGGGGGGGACCTGACACTTCGTACATGATACGTGGAAAACTAGACCACAGTGTAAATAAAAAATGATTTTATGATTCCTCATGTTACCGAGGTTGAAAGTGCCTGAAACAACTGTCAGTTCAGTTCTAGATAATCTAGATAATCACCGTGGCCAAATGTCTTTGTTCTTGTTCTTGTGGGCTTTGGTGGCATCTGACTTTGCCCAAGTTGGATCAGGAGCAGAGAAAGCTGGATGGCTTTTTTTTTTTGCTGGTCTTTTTCTGCTTTCATGTTCAATGAATGGTCAGAAAAGGAGAAGCTGTTGTGAGAATAGTCCTCACCCAGTTTATCTGGGTTTGAAAAGACAAAAGAGGTGAGCTGGCGTGTTGGCAGAAGCGGGGTAATGAATAAAGGACAAAATCAGTGAAGAATTAAAGCTTAACAGTGGTTCCTTTTTTCTTGGTGTAGGCTTTATTATTGTTGCTGTGATTTTCTACAGATTATGTTATACAAAAGATTGAGGGTTTACTGCCTCCCAGCACTCATTGCTGAGGCAAGAGCACAGATTTCTTTCGCGTGCTGCTTTGTGGTCTTGAATTCTTATCTTTGTGCAGAAAATACTTGTTCCCCGAGTCCAACCTACACAGGGCTGTACCAAATGTGCTTATGTAATTAGGATCTTTGTGGCCCTTTTTCTGTTTGTTCTTAAAGGATTACCTCATGATTTTCTGCCAATGCACATTACAGCTGACTTGCTGATAAGCTGCACCTCGGCAGCGTGTGCATTCACCATTATATTGCATTTTATACATCAACAAAGCAAGTTCAAGATGTAATTGGACAAGCGTGTGCACTATATGGTCCCTTAGCATAAATGGGAAAAGCTGTTACTGAAATATTTGACCATGTACTTCTCAAGTGAAACCACTATTTCTTGGCGTCAACAGCAGTAATAAATTTCAGAGGTTTTTTTTAATAGATGCATTTTCTATTGGAAAAATACTTTTTTTTCCCCTCCCCCTAAGAAGTGGTGTCTGGATACAAAATCATGATAGACTTAAAATCCATTCTAAATAGACCTGCAACACTCTCCTTAAATACTTAACCAGTATAAGGTAAACAAGGGGGACTTGCTGAGGGACTTGGTGATCTTCTTTTTTGCTGAGGGACTTGGTGATCTTTTTAGTCAAGGAAGCAATAAGCATGCTTTGTGAACAACACTTGCCAGGATTCTTTTCCCCGCTGCTGCCCTTAAAACTGGCTTGTTAGTTATTTGCAAGGAAAATGGGTTTGACAGCCCCGAAGGCAGAAGTGTTCGTTTCGCAGCACAAATACTGCTGACATGCCATGGCCTTGGCACCGGGATGACAAGAGCTGCTTCTTGGAGAACCAGCTCCAGTCTCGCCCCAGGACTGTTTGGGTATCTCCAGCTCTGGCTGCCAGACAGGGCTGACAAGTAGACGTGTCTCCTGGAACACGGGTTAACTTTGAGCTGCAAACGGGTGCGTGGAGCTCTGAATAGTCTTGTACGGCAGCTTTCTGTCGTTGTCTTCCCGTATTTCTATGGATCACCTTAATGCGTGTAAATAGAACCTTGATAAATTTGGGGTAGGGTTGTAAGCTACTCGTTAGCTCGAGACAGCAGGGACTTGGACCCGGGCTCTGTTCTGACCTGTGCGTTTATCCAGCCTGGGTTTGGCCACAGGAGATGTAAAGGGTGTATAAATTACGTGTTGTCTTTGCTCTCTTTGTCCCTTCTCCTTAAACCTCTGTGGAGTTTGTCAGTATTGTATGAAATAATACTTTTTTTTGAGATTTGCCTTGAAAAATGACAGTTGTGGCTTGTGTAGGAGGTGCAACCCTGGGTAGCTGCTGGGGAGGCAGTTGCAGCGTTAACTGAGAACCGCAACTCTTGGGTACGGTATCGAGACTCTGGAGTCGGCAGCATATCTAATGTTTATCTGCCACTTAACATGTAATGAATCTTAAATCTTTCTACAAGTAATTCTGGTGGTCTTAATCCGTTTCCTGCCAGAGGCAGCAAGAAATAAGGCTTTCAGTTGTGTCAAATTAAGTTTTTACCGTGCATTAAATTGATTAAATAGAGCGGCAGATTAAGGCGAAAAATACCATCTTAAATTGCAGTTCAGGACTGATAGAATCTTAATGATGCCAAACTGGCATTTTTGTCAGCAGGCTCGTGGCTATGAGAATCCATTGCTCATCCATGCCAGGCTCCTCGCTACTCCATTAGAAACAAACTGTGTGCTTTGCTCACTTGGCTGTTGTGAGTAGCGGCCGTGTTTGGAGGGCTCGGCAAACAGACTATGGAAGTTGCACGCGTGTTGCGTTCTGTCAAGCCAGCTGGGTCTCTTGTTTGATCATGTTCTTGCGGAGAACAGCCGCGTTGGGGGTTTTCCTTCTCCACGAGCGACGCCGAGAGTCGCTTCCGATGGCTACATGACAGAACCAATTAGGAGAAGAAAGCCCGTCTCATGCTGTGTACTGAAATTCTTCTGTCTGCAGTCTTGTTCCCCTATTACCCCCTTTTTTTTTTTCTTTCGTAATCTAGTTTTTGTCAGTCATTTCTTTTGGTGTCTTTGTCCTAGTGTGTGTGTGTGTGTGTTTTGTTCCTTTGCTTTCTTTTTTTGCTATTTTTTTCTGCCTGTGGTTCCTTCCTACCCCTCTCCCTTATCATCTTCTTTGCCATCTTAATTCATCTTCTGTCTCCTTTTCAGTCTGGGAAAATGTATAAAAAATGGGACAGAGAAGCAGAGGAGAAGCTAGGGAAAAGATTCTTCTGTATTTCTGTCGGGGCATCTGCCTTGAGGGGGGAGGAGGGAGCTGACCTGACACAAATACTGCTATCGTGAAGCACACCAAGAAAAATGATGTCAGTTTAGATGAGTACATAAATGTAGCTCTACAATGACTCTTTTGCCCTTTCTTGATTTGGTGTCTTTATTTCTATTGCCCCTAAATTCCTATTTAAGACCCTGAGGTCAGCTCTTTTATCTTTTTGTTGTAAAAATAATTATGTATGCTTGCGTAGTGATGACGATTGGGGTGGTTTTGATCCTTGCTAATTCTCATTGCCCCACGTCTGCTCTAGTCTTTGACAAATCATTTAGTTAATCTAAGTGTTTCTTGAAACAATATTCCTTTGTGACCTAGGTTTTGGAAAGGTTTCTTTTGGACTACTTCTTCAACCCCCCCACTGCCCAGCAACCCAGTAGAATGACACTTTGCAGCATGTTGTGCTTCCAGACAGTACGGTGAGTTGGAAGCTCTGAAATCTGTGTCCCCAGTAAGAAGACACATAAGACTTGCAGTACCAACAAGATCCCATTAAAGGTGTTATCCCTGTGCCCGTGGTGGTAAGTTCAGTGGAAGTTTGGCTCACTGAGCATGCTGCCCTCGGTTCTCTTATTTCTTACATCGTTAAGATCCAGGACTGTCATGTCTTACTGGAGGACTGATTTCAGACTCTCAGGAGCTCTGGCTGCAAATGCCCTAAGCTGTAAGTTTGTGGGAATGCCCATTTGTTGCAGAGGGATGTCAGGCTTTGCTTTGAGAACAAGCTCTACAATTTTTCTCCATCCGTAGTGTCACTATTAGACTAAAAACCCGACAGTATTCTTGTTAAAACCAGATTTCATCGTGGTTCTTGGGGCAGAGTCTGGGCAGAACGAAACTTCTGCAGCTGTTGTCATGCTGGCTTTGAATGCCTTGGAATCCCATTGAGATCAATAAAACATTTTATGTTTTAGGCACTAAGTTAAGTCTTTTCAGCCTTTTTTTTCCCTTTTTTTTTAGGTAAGTACAATATATGTGCAAAGGTGCTAATCTTCTGTTAAACTTTTGACAATCTATTTTCTGTGTGTTCTTGACTGGAAAGCTGTCTAGAAATTTTTGTTCTTCTCTCCCTCCTGACTGCCTTGATTATCTTCAACCTTCTTTCACTCGTCTTGAATGTTCTGTAATTTCAAATGAGGGGGAAAAAAACCCAACAAAACTTATAACTTTAAATCTAGCTTCTGAAAAACTGTTCTAACAATGAATCCGTGTGTGAGCCATAACCATGGAAACGGCGTGATTTTACAGGGCTGGAGCATGAAGGGAAATGACTCCCAGCTTTGAGGATTTGTCTTAAGAAAAATAAAACAAATACACAGAAAACACCAAACAAAACCACACACCCCTGAAACTTGCAAAATCCTGCTCTGATTGGCCAGGAAAAAAAAAAAGAAACATTGAGGTGTTTTGGTTTTTGGATTTTTTTTTTTAACGTTGTTAGTCTGTAACTCTAAATCTTTTAAGCTAGTTATCCTTTTAAAAGCAAACCACAGACCCCAACCCCTCCCCTAAAAAAAGAAATATCACTGAAGAAAGAAGTTTTCTCTTACATTGTGGTCTGGGATGTGTAGCTTCGGTTGGGGTTTTTGTGGGGTATTTTGGTATGTGGTTTTTATATTTTGTTGTTGGTTTTTTTGTTTGGTTTGTTTTGGGTTTTGTTTTGGTTTTTTTTTTAGTGTTTTTTCTAAAGTACTTTCTCCTGATTCTCTCCCATTCTTGGTGGTGTCCTCAATATTCATTTCTGTACCTGGAACAACATTTATTTGGAATACCAAACATTTGGAAACATCTGTGTGCTTGTTGCTGGGTTCCCGTCCCCCCAGGAGCGCAAAGCAGCTTTCCTGACTTGCGGCGCTAACTTGTCTTTGTGTACGGGACCTGGAAAATCCTGTCACCTTCTGAAGACGTGGGTGACTCCTGGTGGCACCCTTCATGTCACGAGTCCCTCATGGCAAGCGACCAGGGAAATTCGGTGATAACAAGCGATGTCAACACAATGGGGACTTTTGTGAAAAAGATTCCCCTAAACCGATCATTTTGGAGAGCAAGCCCCGTGTAGTAGGCATGGGGGGTAGTTAGATGGGTATGGAGCGCACCTCTGCAGCTTCCCCAAGCCTGCCCCAGGGCCTGAAGAGTTAGGTTTGTAAAATGTCACAATATTTCCATCAGGATTAAGTGATTACAGGTCTCAGTAAGGAGATATTCTTGATGGGTGTGAACCATTGCCAGCACACAGATGTCCCTCCTTAAACATCTTAAGTGGTTGTAAAGTTTCCTGGGTTTGTTCAGAGTTAAACTTGACTCCTTTTGCTGTAAGCCATTAGAGGATAAAAGCATTCCTATAATGTAGCTGCCATTGTTAAACCAGCACTTTAATTGGGTGGGTTTTGTTACAGGTTACATCTAAAGCTCCTGACTGTCCTATATCTTCACAGAGCCATGACTGGAGTTTTAGAGCACGAGAATCAAAGAGTCATTTAGGTTGGGAAAGACCCTTAAGATCCAGTCCAGCAGTTACTCCAACACTGTCATGTCACCACTAAGCCACGTCCCTCAGCACCACATCTACACAGCTTTTAAATCCCTCCAGGGCTGGAGACTCCATCACTTCCCTGGGCAGCCTGGTCCAGGGCTTGACAGCCCTTTTGGGGAACAAATTTTTTGTAATATCCAACCAAAACCTCCCCTGGAGCAATTTGAGTCTGATTCCTCTTGTCCTAACACCTGTTACTTGGGAGAAGAGGCCGATGCCAACCTGGCTGCAATCTCCTGGGTAACAAGGGAATTGTCAAGAGTGAGGTCATCTCTTGAGCCTCCTCCTCTCCAGCCTAAACAACCCCAGTCCCCTCAGCCGCTCCTCACAAGACTTGTTCTCTAGACCCTTCCTCAGCTTTGTTGCCCATCTTTAGACACACTCCAGCAGCTCAGTCTCCTTGGAGTGAGGGGCACGTAACTTGAACACAGTATCTGTGGTGTGCTCTCCCTAGGGCTGAGTAGAGGGAGATGATCCCTGCCCTAGTTCTGCTGGCCCCACCATTTCTGGTAGTAAGAGATGGTCCTGGAGGAGCCCAGGGATCCAGCGCTGTGCCTTGGTGGCAGCAGCAGGGGCTGTGTACATACAGTTTGTGTGCTTGCCCCTTTATTTCCATGGCATCCCCCTGTGCCAGGAAGGCCAGCTGCTACCTCCCTGACTTGTCCTTGTCATCCTCCCTTTGTCAGCTTGCCGTGACTCTGACAACTGCCCTGGGACTTGCTGATGGTACCTGCCTCCCTGCCCTGCTCTAGCAGGAACTTCAGGAAGCTCACTGCCAGTAGTGAAGAGAGGCAGTCTTACTCGGTTGAAGGTGATCTCCTCAGTTGTCTTCTACGACTCATACTGGCAGGACTTGATGAACAGCGATGCTGCATTGATTGGCTTTTCCATTCCACCCCGTTCATGTTCATTGTGAGCCTTACACCCTTCCATCTGAGAGCTCCCAGATTTTGGAGTCTGGTCTTAAGTGGCTATCACTCGATCATTCAGCTGCCCTGTTCTAGACGTTCTCTAACTCTGCTTTGTGTTCCTTTATGGGGAGAGACCAGAACGGTGCAGGAGCTGCATTGTTTTGTACAGTAATGTGTTATCAGGGGCTGGGCTCAGGGCAGCCTGCTCGACCTGTAACAGCCCCTCTCTGTTAACCCCCCCTCCCTCCACACAGGGGAAGAGAAAGGGAACAAGGGAGGGAGACTCAGCCATTAGAAAACTGGAACAGCTTTAATGGAAATAAAAGCTAATAATACTGGAATATGTACAAAACCAGTATTGAACCCTGATGCCAATTACGTCACCGTCACTACTGATGCTGTGGAGCAGCCCTGGGAGAGTCCCAGACTGGGCCCAGCAGCAGATGGGAGCTGGGTTCTGGTGCTGGGTTCAGGAACACACAGACCAGGACTGAGCAGAGTCCCCCTTGGGTGCTGGCTGTTGAAGAAGTGAGGAAGAAACTGGAGGAGCCGAGCAGGCTTGACCTTCCTGATCCCTCAGCTTTATACTGAATATGATGTATATGGTTTGGGGTCCCCTCTCCCTTTCTGCACCCCCCGGGCACTGCCTCTGCCCATGGGGTGTTCTCGGTGCCAGCAGCAGCTGCTGCCTGCAGCCAGGGCAGGGGGGAAGAGCTGGGATGGGAAGGAGCAGCACTGAACAGAATCCTGTTCTCAGTCAAACCAGTACATACGTTTAAGTACCATGCTTTCAGTATCCTTCCTAATGATACACAGTGATTTACTGCCTGTTTTTGGTCAGCTGCTGCACTTTGAGCTGAAAAGAGTGACTCAGCCTTCCTCCCGCAGCTGGAACTGGAGAAAGTGCAAGTATTAAGTGGTTAAGGAAGGTATTGCTCAGAATATTTTTCCCCTAGATGCATTACATCACATCTACATGTTGAAGTGTATCTGCTGTCTTATAGCAACTTGCTTAATTTTGTGAGATCATTCTGGTTTTTTTGTTTCCCTCCCGTTTGTGTGGTTTTTGCTGAATACCACCCATGGACTTGGGAGATTTCATGCGCCTTTTTTTTTTGATGCTGGGTAAAACCAGACCTTGAAGACCCTTTTCCAGTCTCTTCACGTGAATGACAAAGTTTTGGCGGAAGCTACATTCAAGGAGGATAAGAAGAGCAAGAAGAATCACTAAATCATTACCAAAACTTTGTCATTTACTCTCTGACTGTTCAGGATGCCTGAGCTAAAATTCGGCTACCGTGGCTGGATAGATAACTGTGCACATGTTCAGTAATGTGGTGTAAGTGAATTTGAAGTTTCCTGGTGTATGTCCTTCCAGTTCAGGGCAGAGATGAAGGAAACACGTGTGGATTGCTTTCAGCATCTTAAACAGTATTTGGCTTTCTTCCATTTCAAAAACTAGTATTTAAGAACCATAAGCAGAGTGATTTAAGAAAAATTTCTCTCAGAGGGCAAGTAGTGATTAGAAACTGTTGAAAGAGGTTTTTTTTTTTTTTATAATTATTATTTTTTCGAACCTCTGAAGAGACTAAATATTGCTTTTGTTTTTAAATCACAGCGGGTGGGAAGCAGAAGGCAAGTATAAAGAGAAGACTGGGGGCAGTTGAGGAACGTGCCAACAGTTAATGAACTACTGGGTTGTCAATTCGTTGTCAGTTATGGAAGCAAATGCAAGCTGAACACGTTCCTGAGGTATAGGACGAGTTAGCTGACGCTGACACTTGTACTGCTGTAATAACGTTATGTTCGTGCATGTTTAAAGCTATCTGAGGTGTGTCGGATGCGGTGGCAGTCACACTGTGCCTACTACTTACCAACCAAACACATAATCTGAAAAAGCCCTGTTCTGTGCGGTACTTCAGTCGCTTCTCTAATTTTTCCTTGCCTTAATTTTGTGCTGCTTTTGTCTTTCAGAGGCAGCACCTTGCATTAAAACTAAGAACTGGTTAAAAAATACGATGTAGGCTGCTCACGTTTCCCGAGGAAGGTCTCGTAGCAGTTCATTCTTGGCTGCTTGCTAGTTAACCTTTTCAACAGGCGTAAATGAAAGCATTAAATCATTACTGCTGATATTTGCAGTCGAAGCAAAGATTTAAACAGATAATAAAGGACTGCAGTGCAATGTGGATCTCCTATGAAGCAGGAGGTGGTTTTGTACACCGTGTTTCTTCTGATCGGACGGAAGCGCGTAAAAAAAGCAATACTGGCAAGTTTTGTGGCTGGAAGTGTCTGTCCTGTCACTGTCCCACTCCATCTCTCCCCAGGTGCCCAGGTAACTCGGGGGATTCGGCTGCTGCTGTGCCTAAGGCAGATGAAATAAAAATGTTGATAGGGGAAAAGATTCAAAGTAAGCAAATGATATTTTTAGTGCTGTTGGGATTGACGTGTGAATACTGGGTCAGGTATTGGTGTGTGCAAACCAGGGAAGCTACTGAAACCAGAAATAGTTGGAGCATTTAAAGACTTAGAAGAATGATCAAAGGTTTAGGAAAATCGGTGTTTGTAGTGAGCCACTTCTGCCTCTCATTCTACACAGCTAATAGAAGATTTTATTGAGTTGCTTTTTAAAATTGCCTTAGTGGGAAATGATATAATAAAGGGCTGTTAACGTTCAGCCCTGCAGATTGCTAAATTAGGTCAGATTTAGGTTAGAAATAAGGGATGCACTTCTAACGACGAAGGAAAAAACGAATGCATACATACATCTAGAACAATCTAATTGGTGGTTTATGCAATCTTTTAGTCATATTGTAAAACTTTTTAACAGCTTTCCCTCAGCGGGTGAGCTGTCAGAAGGGATTTATGGTATTTCCAAGGTCTTTGCTTGATATGATGATCATGGATAAATCCCTGAGTTTCTCAAATGTAATTTTACAAAGCAGTTCTTTTGAAAGGTGACTTTTGTTTTCTGCTTACTTATTTGCTCCTTAAAAAAAGGAAAATATTTTGAGATGGACAATGAGGTCTCACATTAAAGATTAGAGGAACACCCAGCTGCCTTTTTAGCCTGCCAGAGAATAATAGGAATAGGGACTTCCAGGCCGTTGAATCCAGCCTCTAAGACAACACCCTTCAGCATCAGTCACACAAAGGCTAAAAGCTGAACACATGTGTGTATTCCTAAATGATTTTGGTACCCGTGGATAATTAGGAAAATTGCATCTTACTTGGAGTCTGTGATACTCCACGTTCAGTTGGAAGGATGGTTGTCGAATGACATGTGCTACTTGGCTTCCTGGAGGCTGTAGTCTGTGGTTCCTCATGTGCTGCAAGCCTTTACTCTTCTCTGGAATGAGAGGTTGGTTCATGAACTGAATATTTGAATTCATTTCAAGGGAATACTCTTAGGTTAGAGTCAGTCTGTTCCTGCTACAGGAGAACAGGATTAAATATCTTGTGGTTTGCCGCCTACCACAGCTCTGGAAGGAGATCAGTGCTGCAGATGGGGTGAGAGTCTGAGCCTCTGTAGTTGTCCGTGGAGCCATATTCTCATTTTACCTTGAGGTAGGAAAATGGCACAAAATATCCCCGTTTCAGTGATTAGATGTACTTTTGGAAAGAAGATTTAAAGTTGTGGCTCCGTTTCCAAGAAAACATTTTGAGGGAACTGCAATGCAAAATGCATAGTTTCCTAAAAACAAATACAGTCTTGAAGATACCAGGTACTCAAGGCATCCGTCAATCAAAGAAAAAACTATCTGTGATGGGATCTATAAA
This sequence comes from Todiramphus saurophagus, assembly GCA_024582635.1. Lineage (NCBI taxonomy): Eukaryota > Metazoa > Chordata > Aves > Coraciiformes > Alcedinidae > Todiramphus > Todiramphus saurophagus. Next base: position 142,086 of record JANIMW010000395.1, on the reverse strand, counting down.
GCCTGTTTGAGGACTCTACTGCCCCAAACCGTCTCAGTAGGAATAGAAGCAATAGTAGTATTCACTCTTTAAAATACAGTCTCTTCTTTTGTTCCTCGGTGAAGTCATATAGATAATTGGTTTCCTTTGCAAGTTTTCTTTGGCTGAGGTACTTTTTAATGTTGTAGCACCTCAAGGGTAGTTCACCTTCTTTCCTGTTCTGTTGTTGCCATCTATGTGTGGTATTGCAGAAACCTTGGTTGGGAAGGACATCTTGAGACCATCTGCTCCATCCTCCCAATATCTATTTGGGATAAAACCTGTTTTTCTTGAGAACTGATGAACTTTTACAACAGACATTTCACTTGCTGTTGTGGTGTCTGGATACACCAAAAAACCTGACATTATTACTTTTGTTTTTGGAATCATGACAGCATTTGTTTCATTTTTGCTGGTTTGAGTTGGTATTTCTGGAGTGGTCGGTGTTTGCCAGAATTAAGATGCATTAGCCTACAGAGGACCTTGTGCTTAATGCGAATCTTTGAAAACTCTGGTACAAATAACTTGCTACAAGTAAATTGCATTTCTGGAGTTTTGAGTAGCCTGACCTTCAGGCTTCAACTTCTGTCTTCTTTTTAAATCTAGCGTATGTCAGTCACAGAAAACAGTCTCTCTGGTGCTTAATAGTATCAGAAGAACCTGCACTTGCAGGAGGCTGTTCAGGAGGCTTGTTCGCGAGGTGTCACATCTCTTCAGTTAATGAACTTACGGAACTAATTTACAGTGGAACATGGAATTAAGAAATCACAGCGTTTGACTGGAATGTAGTAACGGTGCTGATCTTGTAGTTACCCCATGCGGGCAGGTCCCAGTGCAGCAGTGGGATCTCTGTGAACACTGGTGCCTGTGCGGGGAGAGATCTTGGTGGAAACAACACCTCGGGGCTTAGGGACAAACATTAGAATATGCTCAGGTCTTTTTTTAAAGTTAAAAATAACGTGTGTGTCTCAGCTGCAGAGCTCTCCCTGGAGGTGTTTGAAATTGCATGGCTAAATTCCTGGAATGGAAATGAATGGTTTCTGGCTAGCTGTGTGTATACGAGAAGGTATTTTTCTGGTGGTTATGTTTACCGTTATTTTCTTGGCACCTTGAACCAAGTCACCCGCTTCAAGAGTACTAAACGCTGTGATAAAACGCATCCAATACATCGAAAGTTAAAAGAAAATTGTAAATGCTGCTCGTAATTTTTCATAGTAACTTAAATTTTTCAGTATTCTTTAATTATGAATTCAATTTAGGTATCAGTTTCTATCACTGTAGAAAAAGTAATATAAAATACCACATTTTCTACTCGGTGATTTTGGTTGTTTTACTACAGTTGTTGTATTGTATATCCTAGTGACAGGCAGGAATATCGGTGTTACTTTATGAATGAAGTACGTGGAAACTATTGAACATATATAACCAGACAAAAAGGTGCAACATTTCTCTTTGTTGAACTTGCCAAATTAATTGTGATAGTAACATATTTCTCTGATGGAAGAAAGCTCTGTTACATATGTGCTGAGCTTGATTCTGTGCAGGAGGCGACTCGAGGTTTTTCCTTTCCTGCAGTTGATGATTTTTCTTCCTGTCTGGGTTTCTCCCATCTCAAGGCATTTCTTGTTACATAAGATGGCTTTGTTCACAAGCAAAGAGAATGATGAGCATCTTCTAAATGTACCTTACTCTCTTTTTAGACTTTATATGTTCTACCTGAGGAAAGCAGGCAATATTTTCTGGTTTTGTGGTGCCCTCTTGCTGTTTTCATTTCCTGTTCTGAGTGCGGTTCAGCTTTGAGTGTTGCCATTTCCCTGTCTCCTCAGAGTGCTACAGATCATTTTTGAAACGTTCAGTGTGCTGCCTCAAAACTTCAGGTATGATTCTCTTTAGTATTCAAGTTTTAGCATGTTTTGCAGGCACAGTGATGGATTGTAAATGAAAGCAAGCACGACGTTTAGAGTCTGTCAGTGAGAGCGGGGCTAATAAACGTATTTAAGCCTTGTTATTTCTTGTAATAGGTAGCAAAGCAGCGACCATCTGCCCTGATAATCTCTGAATCTGTTCCAGTTGCTACACCAGTGATTAGAGTTCAGTTTCCACATGGATTTTGTACTCAGTACAACGATTTTATTACTCAACGTTGCTGTCTCCTATTCACCAAATGACTGTGCACACCTTTTCCTTGGGTTCACTTCAGTTTCTTACTCATTTGTTTTGCTAGCTCCCCTTTCTTGTCCCCCCGTATTTGTATCTTATTTCAGCTTTTATCAACCCCTTGATGTGTGTCCCCAGTTCTCATTCTCACAGACTTTGAGTACTTCGTGCTTTCTAGTTCTTTCTGGGTTCTGAACTCTTGATTGGCACCTCGCGTCCCGGTTACGATCATGTGTGCTGAGATGAGAAGTAGACGTGTGAAAAGCAGGCAGAAGGCATATAATGAGTTATAGCTTATATAATTACCTATTTAGGAAAAAATAATGCGTAAGCATTTATACCCAGCTTTCTTCAGGGGATAATTTTTCACATGATCTATTTAGACTCTGTGACAGTGGTTCTTGTAAAGTTGGCTGGAGCTCAGGGCAACCTTGGCGTTTACTGTAGAAATGGTCAGCAATCGTGTCTCGTGTCCCTCAGCGACAAAAATCAGCCTCCTTTCTTTTAATATTATTTTCTTGTGTTCCATACTTAAGCTATTTGCAAGCTCGACTACCTTTACATACGAAGAGGATGTTATTGGACGTTTTCTTTATTCTTAAACCTTCACAGAAAAGACAAACCCTGACACTTTGAGCTCAGTGTAGGTGCTGATGGGGAAACCTGTATGTAAGCCTTGCTGTGTGGTGACCTGTGTCCCCCTGCACTAATTACACTCATTGCCTAGCAGCAGAAACTTGGTCCTGCAGTTAGACGAGCAAAATGCAATCTTGTTAATGAACAGGGTGAGACAAGGAAGATGCTTTTGATTGTGTGTGGCATGCCTAGCAGCTACCAAATGGCTTCAGGTAATGTGCTTTATTAAAAGTACAGCCTTGCAGGAAAACCACCAGGCCAGTGGAATTTTAGAGCTGTTTTTCCTTCTGTTTCTAAATGTGCTTCTTTATTGTTACAGATACTTCAAGACCTTCCTTGCCAGCAGGTAAGTTCTCTTCTTTCATGTCTCGATGTGACAGCAGGCAGCTTTTATGGGCTTGCTTGCAATATAGTCATGCTTTTACATAATCAGAATATCGCTTCTTATTGGCACTGCCACGGTACTTCATCGTGGGGATCTGAGGTCAAAACAAAACCTGTTGAGGTACGGGTTTTTTTTACATTTAAATAGTGTATTTTGACAGGGGGAGGAGGTAACTGGGGTATTTATATGCAGTTGTTAAATATGCGTGTGATATAGTTCACGCTTAAAGCGACTCGGCACAGCGTGTGATACAGCTGTCAGCAGAACAGATTAGGAGCAGCCACAAATAGTATTAGTGGTGAATCAGAGGGACAATGTGCAAGGCAATGTAGATGGGTGGGTTATGGCTGGAAGGAGTCTGCCCAGGTGGCTGTGGGGAAGGTGACAGACACATTCACTTGGCTGGGGTCGCAGGTGGCTTGTGCCAGAGCTGGAAATAGCCCTCTGCTCTGTTGGACCCTGTGTCTCCTATCAGTGGTGTTGAAAACTGGAAAAAAAAACCCCTAACAAAACAATGACAAGAAAAAGCACCTAAGAAACAACCCCACTGGAAAAAAAAAAAATCGACCCAAATGACTTGATTTTTAAAAACTGTGTTTTTTGTTTGTTGCTTGATAGATTTGATCTCTAACCAAGTGTTAAGCTTTATAAATTCATCTGTGCTGTGGGCTCCAGTTGGGATGTAGAGCTCAGAATGATGGTATCTTCTGTTCCCTAGCACTTTGCCCATCTATTCACCGTTTGTAATGAGAATTCTGGAGTCGTTACTGTAATGCACTTGTACTCCAGGTTGAGCAAGGGATTTGTTAGCAGGCCTGCTGCCTTTTGCCCTTGCTCTGCCTTGATTTTGCTCGTGTGTCCATTCTTTTCTTTCTTCTTACGGAGATGTGCTTCGTATCTGTCCACAAAATATCTTCTTATAAGCAAGTATCTGAAGCACAATGGTACTTAGTCAATATGAACTCCGGAGGTAGATGCTCTTTCTCGTTTTAATCAACTGGCAATTTCGATTAAAAGCTCGATAGCTGATATGTGGTTGTTTTTTCCACAAGAACGTCAGAGTGGCTGTTCTGGAAAAAAAATCATATTGGCTTGAAGCAGTGAAGAGTGCTCTAAATGTCTTCGTTAAAAGAAAACTTGCACATCTTGTAAGATTATTTTGAGTGCTGAGAGCAATTGTCGGGAAGGCAAATACTTGTGGAGAATATTGGAAAGATAAACGCCTGGTGTTTAGGTCAGGCTGACAGGAAGATCAGGGTTGTGTTTTTCGGCAGCTTCTAGAACGAGGATGTGTGATGAAACTTCTCCCCGGTTTCCATTTGGGACTCAAAGAGTTTGGTGAATCTGAGTCACAATGCGATTAATTTCAATTTGGGTATATGTGTGGGAGTGTCCTAATTGTACTTTTTAGCTGTGTCATTGAAGTACTCATAGAGGGCAAAAATTTGCCCAAGATTTTGAAATAGGAACCATTTTCCGTGGTATGGCGAGAAGCCTTTAGAGAAGGTAGAAAAGCTGCACACCACAGCTCGTCTACAGCCAGGATTTGACAGTATCCACTGGTAAGGGAACTAAGGAACCTAGAAAAATTCTGTAAAATGCTGTCAGAAGAGAAGGATGTTTCAAAAGGAGTCCCACTGAGGTCTGACTTGTCCTGTGGTATTACAGTATTTTCATTAATGACCATAATGATGGACTTCACAGGCCTGTTAAATCTGACAATAAATACCATTAATACAAAAGGAGTTATGAATGTATTGGACGATGGGATTGAAATCTGGAAGAAATTTGACACATTGGTGAAAGAGCCAGGATAAAAGGTATAGTGTAGTTGAATAAAGACGAGGTTCTGCATTCCAGTGGGAAGTTTTAATCATCAGAACTCATATTTGCAATAAATAATTTCTTCTTCAAAAGTTGAAATAACTTGATCTTTTTTTTCTGGCTGCCACTTTTAGCAGTGGACAATAGATGTCACTAGAAATGCTCTCACTTCTGCCATCTGGTTTTAATGCTCTAAATTTGCATCATAATACGGGGGGGGGGGGGTGGTTGTGTGTTTTTTTTTGATGTTTGAAGACTTTGCAGTAGGGAGGAGACTACTTAAAATGGTCTTGATTGTAGCATTTTGTTTGAGGTTGTATTACATGTATATTTGTTACGGCCAGCAGTAGCCCAAGGTCATCCAGAACACTGCCTTTTTGCTTTGATTCGTAGCAAAATCTTCATCGAAAGGAGGACTCTTTGTGTGCTGTTGAATGCATTAGTCGTTCAGGTCGTTAGTTAAATCACTCGGGAGAGTTATTCTACATGAGTCTGTATCTCTGCTTTGAAGTCTATGGGTAACTTGGTTTTTTACTGCCTTGTGATTGTGGCCATGGATGTGAGCATCGAGAGGTTTTGGAATGTGAACCAGCAGGGGTTTGGGGGGCAACTTGCTAAAATATTCTCATATCCCAAGCTGGACAGACCACACAGCGCTCCTGTCTAGATGCGAGTTATCTTGGAATGTGAGGTGTTCGCAGTATGCTTGGCCAAATGAGAGGGTAGTTTCCTTTGGCTGATGCTGTCAAACTTTGTCTGTTGGCACTGCTGGAGTTAAAAGCAATCCCTCTTGGGTTTTTGTCACCTTCTGAATTTAAAACACGTGATGTAGGGGACTTTTCTTTAGACTTGGTCCTTTGCTTTTGATCCTGTAGTGCAAGTAAGTATCGATCACCAGAATCAAGAAAGAATAAGGAAGCAAAAAGCTCTACCACCAAACTGTACCAGATAGGTAGAGGAGAATAAAGACAAATACAAGAAACGAGCATATACTGGGGTTTTGGTTAAAAGTGGAATGAAACATAGTTTCAGAATGGAATCTTTGGTACAGACATTTGTTCTTGAGGTGTCTCCAGAGAACATCTGGTGAGTCTAGTAACATCTTGCCACCTCCTAGCATAAGGGATTGAAAAAATGGTAGGAAATGAGCATCCTTTGTGTAGCTTAATTCCAGATACGCAGAATAGTTGAAGTCTGACACTTGTGTGTGTAGCTTTTTTTATGTATAGTGTATAGTTTAGGTAAGCATTATCTGCACATCTTGAAATATTAAATGGTTTCAGAACTGGTTTTAGTTCCAAGTGCTCATTTAGGACCCCCAGGGCAAAAAAAAAAAATAGTTACATAATTTCAGCTCAACCTAAAGAAGTTTTTCTTCTGGAGTTAAAAACAAAGTCTTCATTCAGTCTTTCCTCAGTGTGTATGGCATTGGTTGTTACCTGATCCATTTATTTAAACCAGATGAATCTCCTCACTCCTTCCACTGCCTCAGAACAACCTGCTGCTGCTTTTTTCTCTGACCCATGGAGATGGGAGCGTTTAATGCCATGCTGTGTAATTAGATCTTCCTCATCCCAAATCTACACCTGCCTGTGCGATGAACTTAAATATTGCAACTTGAAATGCAACATAGGTTTTCAGGCTAGAATTAAAACTCCAAGCAGTGGTGTGGATACTTCATAGGATGATAAAAGTCAGAAATTTAAAGGTCATTTGAGGAATTGCCAGATGAAGTTGCAGAATTGAGGATACACTGAATTCTTGAAGTAAGTGTTCACGTGTATTACAGGCGGTAATAAATTACGCAGCGGATATTCATGTAGGTGAGAACAAATTCAGTAACACCAGCAGAGAACTGTTGTTAATGTCCCTGCTTAGAAGGGGTGGGGTGGGGGAGTAACCAACTGTGTAGTCAAAAGTAAACTACATTAAGACTGTAGACAGTGTCAGAATGCCTGGCATGGTGCTTAAGGGATTACCCAAGGAAATCTGTGCTGTCTCTTCACTGAAAGCAGTATTTTCAGTAATCCCTTGGAAAATCAGGATTTTTTTTTTCCCCTCTTTTGAGATTTTATTAAGAATTCTGATTGTATTCATCAGTAAACCTAATTTTCATGTATTTGTAATGGGTTTTGTTATTTGTTTTTTTTTAATTTACAATTAAATTATGAGGTACTCTTCCAAATGAGAGTATGGAACCGAGAACTTCTCAGTTTATAGCAAGTCTGTGCTATCAAGTTGGATTCTGTCTGAAGGCCCCTTATGATTCAGATGATGTGAGAAGGGAGTTTTTTTGATGCAAATATCCTACAATTTTTTCACTACCAGTGAGGTAAATGCTATTTCTATGTTTCCAAATACCATACCACCGAACTTCTACTACTACTGGATGAGAGTACTGCTGACAAAAGTTAAATGTGACTTTGGGGAATTTTCCCTCACTATTTGTGTGTTAAATCTTCCTATTTAAAATTTTACTGAGTAGCTTTAATAATCTAATTATCTGTACCTCATAAAATGCATTTTCCCATTGTACGGTTGCATACTCTAGAAGGTCTTTTTAAAGGTAGTTGGTAAGGGGTTAGGAACATGCAGGATTATGGTTTTTTCTTTGTAGCAAGGGTGTTGTTTTTTTTGTAAAGGCAAGGTAGGGAGTGGGTGTCTGCTAAGAGGACTGGAGAATTCATCTGTCTTCTCTTACAGGAGGGGAAAAAAAAAAAAAAAAACCAAGCGTGGAGCCAGCCTCACAAATGGAGGACAGTGAGCTACGACTAGGGTATTGTCAATGAGAGATTCTGGTGCTTCTTTACAACACACAGCCTTCTGTGGCAGTCGCTGGAAGTACCTTGTGCTGGTGCAGAATTATTTCACTTCCTAGGTTCCTGGGGGAGTTTCTGCTAAACCCACACACCATGTTGGTCTCCTAAGCGATCGTGCCCCTCTACTTGGCACTGTTGAAGCCGCAGCTTGAGTATTGTGTTCAGTTTTGGGTGCTGCAGTATAAAAAAAGACATTGAGGTGCTGGAGCAAGCTCAGAGAAGGGCCACAAAGCTGGTAAAGGGTCTGGAGAAAAATGTCCTCTGAGGAACAGCTGAGGGACCTGGGACCTGTTCTGGAGAAGAGGAGGCTGAGAGGAGACCTTACTGCTCTCTACAACTACCTGAAGGGAGGTTGGAGTGGGGTCGGTGTTGGTCTCCTCCCAGCTAACTAGGGACAGAACAAGAGGAAATGGGCTGAAGTTGCACCAGGGGGTTCAGGTTGGATATTAAAAAAACATTCTTTCCTGAGAGTGTGGTGAGGCCTTGGAACAGGCTGCCCAGGGAGGGGTGGAATCATCATCCCTGGCGGGGTTCAGAAAACGTCTGGATGTGGCACGTTAGGACATGCTTTAGTAGTCCTGAGAATATTTAGTAGCCAGTTTGGCTTGGTGATCTTGAAGGTTGTTTCCAGCATTTATGATTCTGTGTTTCTATGTTCGCATCCTCTATTGTAGTGACCTACAGCAGGAGCAACGTAAATGACTCGCCCTTGCTAAGTTTTTCAGGGTTACCTCTTTTGTTTGGGAGTGGGGTGGGGGGGGGTGTTTGCTTCTCCCTGCTGATAAACCACAAAATTAATGGAAAGGAAGGTTTTCCTCATCCCTCCATCTTCTCAAGAAGTTAATACTAGTGGATTTGGGCACAATTCGTAGTATGCTTTGAGACCTGAAGCTTTTTTGAATGAGTGCATTGGAGATGCTTGTTGGGGTGTCAGAGTATGTTAGTACCTAAGGTTTTTGTAGTAGCAGCTATGGTGTAGAGGAAGGGTGGGGATGACAGTGTTACTGCAAGAAAGATTTTTGAAACTCAAGCTGGGTCTTGTGTAGTTGGTTTACATAAAACGTTAGTTGTTGGAGTGTGTTTTTTTGTTCTGCGAGACCTGGGTTGGGAGTGGCTTGGGATCTTCTCCCAAAATACACATAAGTTTGTTTGAAGTAGAATATCACAGGCTACAGTGAACCAAGAGCAAAAACATCGCATGGCTGAACTTTTACCAACTGCTTTGTTATAAGTTACACCTAAATGACCATAAATAAAGGATTATATGAGCTTTCCTTCAGTTTATTTTTACATCCTTGACAGCTCTTAACATATAGCTCCACTGCTCTGCTTTTGCAGTTAGCTAAGAACTTATTTGTGGGAGGGTTTGGTTTTTTGCTCAACAGAAGATTGGAAAAAGGAAGAAGGAAGAAAAATAACAGATATTATGCCTATTATTCCCCCCCCTTTTTAATTTTCAGAAGATGAAGAACATACTTAAGAAATTATCCAAACATCTTATGATAGCTGTGAGGTTTCCTGATTCAAGCATTTTCCCTGGGGATCAATAATTTGAATCTGAAAAACCACAGAAGTTAATTTTGTCAGGCATAAAGCTGATGCTCTTCAGGTTTTCATATGGAATGCTCAAACAAAAAACCCAACAAAACAACAGCCAAAAAAAACCCCAAACAAAAAAAAAGCCAAGCCTGTTCTTGTAGCAGGCACATTTTTCCTCAGGACTTTATTCTGACAAGAGGTCAGAACAACAGAAGTGGAGTGTTAATTACATTAATAGATTAATTATGTCGTGATTCAGATTTAACTGCTTCTTAGCTCATCTAGAAAGGTTGCCTGGGCCAGGCCATAAGCACACGTGGCTGTAGTTGGTTTTTTTGCTTATCTTGCAAACACTTTACAAACAGCTCCAGCAAAATGGGTCTGTGTCTTAGTGGAGCAAACTTCTATGGACTTGAAGAGAAGCTGAACTGAAAAAAAGAAACTTAGAATCCACCTAAGGCTTTTAGTCTCAGTAAGACATTATTGGTTAGCGTTGAAATTGCTTCTAACTTCCTTGGTCAACTGTGGCTCCTCCAGGAGGAGGGCTAAAAGGTGTTAGTGAAACTTGAGGTCTTATGGTAGAGAAAGGTAGGGAAGCCAAACGATACGGTGAGATGTTAGGGGTAGTCATGATTGGTGAGGTTCTGGAAACATCCGGATCTGAATTATGGAGATTTTTATGTAGAACTTCTTAAAAAAGGGTTTTGAGTAGAAATTTGAAGGACTGTGATCAGGTTTTGAATGACCTGCGTCCCTCAAAACTTCAGAGGGAAAAGGAAGTCTGTCCTTGTACCCTGAGGCAGATTTGAATAGATTTAAATGGGTACTTGAAGATATTTAACCTGTTAACCTGGTAGTTTCACAGCTCCTCCTGAAATTAAAACCCCTCTTACTATGCTTTAATTTCAGGATGCTTGAACCACTACCAGTTTACTCTCCAATTTACTTTCCGGTGTCTTGGTGGCAATTCAAAGCTTACAAAGTCTTTCTCTGTTTTTGCCTTCACTGATTTTTGTCCCTGTCTCTTGTTCTCTTCAGTGCTTTGAATGATGAAATGCATCAAATGGGATTGTGGAGACCAATACCACAGGTTTTTGGAAGTGGTGCTTGAGAGCTCAGTACTACACAAAAGACAAGCTCTTGGCCCTGTTAGGTGCTGATAGTGTTGTTCCTGTGATGTTTGCTAGCGTAGATCCTTTGGGCTGCCATCAGAATGGGTTGGGCTTTGGTTTTTTTTTCCCCTTTTGTCTACCATTTCGATATACAGGATACTTATCTAATATTTTTGCCTCTAGATCTGAAGAAGGGCTGTGCCCAAAACGTTTGTTAGTTTAGTCTTGCCTAGTTTAATTATAACAGCATTCTTGGATGTGTTTTCAGCTTCATCAGCTTTTTCAGCTTTTCATGCTGAAATCCTCGAGTCAACAGATAAAGTTTAGGATACTTAAAAGCTCAGTTCAGTTTGGAGCTACAGAGAAAAGGTTGTATTGGTCTGCTCATAAATTTCTATAGCATAAAAGGATGCAGAGCAATGAGTGCTGTTTCATCTAGTTTCACAGCTGGTTGGCTGGACTAACCTCAGCTTTCCTTGGTGGTCAGCTCCTGGAAACCTTCCTAAAGCTAAGCAACAGGTTATTGTGTTTTCTGAGCACTCTGATACCACTCTGCAGGCAGTTTCATAGGTAAACGGAACTTGTTCAACAGCCCTGTGCAGATGACAAGTTGTCCTGGGTGACTGGGGGAATACATGAAGTTATCGCAGGTGGTGGATTTATCAGCGAAGAAGAGGTTTTTGTGTTAGCTGAAGATGACATTTAATCACCCATAACAGAGCATAAAATGACTGCCCGAGGAACTGCTCCTTGAAAGTTTATTGCTGTTCTCGTGAAGCAGTGATGAAGGTGAAAGCTCTTGTAAAGTGAATGTCCCTTTTTTGGTATAAAATTGGGAGAGGGATTGATTGAAGTGAATAGGAATTGAGTTTTCTGGGGTTTAGAGGCTCAGCCACATCTGGGCTCTGCTAGAGATTCTCCTGAACAAAACATCAAACTCTGCTTGTTGGAATTTCTTATGAAACAGTTTTGAATCCCAATTATGCTCCTTGGAAAGAGAAAGGGGAATTTGTGTCTATTTAACAACGTTTCCTTGTTTTTTAAGTGCACTAATCTTTGCTTGATAGGGTAGGCATGGGATTTGCTTAGTTAGTAGAGCAGCCTTAACATTTTCATTATAAAACTTTAAAAAGATGTTATGTAAAGATTAATTTTTAATTTTGTTTTTTTCTTAGACTTGAAGGGTGTCAACACTGGCTGGTGGATTTATTTTGTAACACTGGAACTTGAAAATTAGATAGCTATTTGTCTTAGCCTGTAAATGTTTGTTTATACATAAGGGTTCTATGCTACGCTCAGCCTTCACTAAGAAATATCATGTTCACTATTCCAGTGTGGTTTTAAATATAAATGGAATAATGCTGCCTTATTGTGAGCACATGGATTATTTTTTATTCAGTTTGTAATTGTATTTAATGGTTTGGAAGTCTGAGGAATTGCTAATGTTATATTTGTATTTTATGTGACACTGAGAGTCTTTGAAAATTACATTCTGAGGTGCAGTGATACATAAATCACGTACAACTTAGCTGTAAATAGCTTTTTAGCACAATGTGGGTTGGTTTTTTTTGTAAACTGCTGTTCTAACTCTGTGTTTAGCATATGGAGGAGAAGCAGGACAAGGGAGACATGTCCAGAGGACACCGTTTCTGGCAAATGAATTGGACCCTCTGTGGTTGCAAAGCTTTCTTTTGTGTAACTGGTTATTAGATAGATGAGAGGGAAGGCAGCCCAGATATGAACAGACACTGAAGAGACTTGCTGACCCATAAGAAGAAACTTCATTTTCCTATATCCCTCTTAGAAGATGTGACTAATTATTTGTAGGTTACCCGTGAATTAATGAAGAGGGGTTTTAAGAAGCATCTGTAAGGTCAGCTGATCCACTTATGGATCCCTTCCACAGAACAAAAGTAATCCTTGCAGAATGCCTTTCCTTTATACAGCATCAAAGGGGTGGGGTCCTCTCCCTTCAGATAACTTCTGCTGCGTTTACCTCAGAAACAGAAGGTTTTCCCCATTAGAAGCATCTTTGTAAGGTCAACACAGGTTCTGGTGACCACTCTGCGTATGTTTGTCTCACTCCTCCTGTCACCCCTCCTCTTTCTCCCCATCTGAGAAGGTTGAAGAGCAGCCGTGCAAACTGAGCGCCGTCACAGAGCGGAAGGACAAGATGTTATTTTGCAATAAAACATGAAGCAGGATGTGTAGGGTTCACTTTTTCTTCTCTTAGTTTTCCAGGTCTCCGTGAAGCAGATGTTTGCTTTAAGCACTGGGATTGTGCAGGAACTTCTCAAAGATGTCTTGAGGATAGCAACAGTTTTGTTTGTGTGGGTTTTTTTTGTAAATAGCCTAGAACATGAAGAGGCAGAAGACTGGAATCGGTGCCCTAAGGAAGAAGTAATTTTAAACTGTTCTCAGCTTTCATGGCTCTGACTTCATACTTCTCTCCAGTAAACCTTCAAGAAGTAAATGGAAGGAAGTGGGAGATTAGGAGCGGGTTAGTCCACCCACAAGAAAATCTGCTACAACTTTCATGCCTGAAAATTAATACAACCCATATGGTTTTAAAAAATGGCTAGTCTTTATTTGTGAAATAATCAAGTTAACTTAGTGGTCTTAGGAGGCTGCATGCTGTCTGCTCTGCTGCTCAACTGCAGAGGCTACTTTAGGAAGGGAAACTTCATGAACACTACATTCCTCCTGCTCTCTCCCAACATCCTCATCTATTTCCCTTCCCCCTCTCACTACTACCAATAGGTTGAGATTTGAAAAACAGTGCCTTCTGTCCACGACTATTTTAAATTGTAATTCAGAGGATAGTAAGGCTAATAAGGTGACCATGGCCCAGGTGGTGATGAAGTGTGGCTGTGAAACTCCACCCTGCTCAGGAATACTCTAGATGTTTTCTACTTTAAAGCTCACCAAGTGGAGGAAGATAACAATAAATTCAGCATTGGTTTGAATTTATGCCAAAAGAAGGTCTTAAGCAGAGATGCAAAGCAGTTTATATTGTAGAATGATTTTATTGGGATAGTGTCATCATCTTCTGGTCAGTTGGAGCACTGTAGAGTGAATCTTGGAGTGTATTTTCTCCTCTTCCTGGCTATTGACTGCCCCAGTTTGAAGCTAGGAAGTGTGAGCTTGGCTCTTGTACTCGTTCAAATCTCAAACGTTCTTTGAGCAGCTAAACTTTAGTGCAGGTACCACTAGAAGTTCAAAATGCAAACTGAAATCACAAATCCAGATTTTGTATTTGATTGATGGGAACCTCACTAAGCACTTAGCTTTATGGGCAGTGGATATTACCAGTAGTTGGCTTTGCATTTTGTTTCGTTGTTTGTTTGGGGTTTTTTTTGGTGGGTGTTGTTTTGATATGTGCTTATGGTGTGAGGTTTTGTTTTGTTTTAGTTTCTTTTGTAAATCCTCTACCTTTTGCCTTCAGGAGAAAAATAACCTAATCTAGAGCATGGAACTGGAGTTTGTCCATATTGCGAAGAGTCAAGTGAATTCATGGAGATGATGTTGCTTCTCAGTTATGCTGAGTTATTTCTGTTGGAGGACTGGGCTTGGATTTTGTCACTCAAAGTAAAATGTCATTTGTCTTCACTGTTAAATTAGAAGGAACATCTCTGCTGGCCGTATAATGACCGAGCTTCTCGGTCTTCAAAGGTCCTTTGATTTTGGGGAAACCTGTCATCCTTGTTCTCTGTGTCCTTTGGCAAACGGTGTTCAGGAGAAGACTGTACGCTAGAGAAGAAGTGGGTGGGGGGGCAAGGGACCGGGTAGTCCAAGGTAGATTTCAAAGACAGCCATAGCAAATGAGTTTAGTGTAAGGTAATTCCCCATTTCACGTTCCTGGGAACAAAGGAGATGATGTTTGTTTGACTCCAGCTAAAGGGATCTTAGGGCAAATAGTATTTTTCACTCTTAAATATTATCCACATGCACACAAAATAATTATGGTAATATATATAAGGAACAAGCTTTAGAGAATGAAAATCAATGGAGATTACAGTGGAGTTTCAGTGTTTGGGGAGCATGTTTGCAAGAATTCTGGATACCGACATGGAAAAACGAATTAAGACGCAGAAGATCGTCACATGGGCAATAAACATGTTTTAATTTTTAGAAGAGTCATCAAGCATTCTTAGCTTTACAGGCTCTTCTGTAATTGTCTCGGTAAAAAGCATTTGTGGCTTTACAAAAGAAACCCTCCACTTTTCCTGAGGGCAAACTTGGTTTGGGAGCTCTTTTTTTTGTTTTTTTTTTTTATTAGCAAAATGAATGCAATGAAGAAATGTTCTTCCATCTCTTACATCAATATGCAGATCTTCTTAAACTAAATGCAGTTGTTCTTCAGCTTCTAGTAACTACTAGAGAGATAACCATGAAGTGTCTAAGACTATGAATGCTCAAGTCCAAAATAATAATGATGATGATGATGTGATTGCTGTGCTCTAGGCTGTAGCTCTTAATTGTTGTCTTAACAAGCAAATGGGCTGTTCTCCCTGTTGGAAAGAGATCTCAGTTGCTGGTATGTTCATCTGGTGCCTGAGATGTTGTAGAAGAGGAACTGGAAAACAAATCTTCGTTCTGCTGTCAACTGCTGCTTTTACACAGATCTTTCTTCGCAAAGTTTCCGAATACTGAGCTCAGTTTGATGTCTCAGGGCGGTGAAACTCAGGCATGTGTTGTGTTTGTCTCTGCCCTGTTCCCCTTCCCAGCAGTGCTTGAACTTGCCAGCCAGTTTGATCAAAATTTGATGAATAGAGATATTAAGCGATGTGAAAATAATCAGTTGAATAGAGGAGAGATCCTAATGATGCCGTTCACTGAGGGAGAAACCGTGGTTAGCTCTCTGCTGGTTAGATACTGAGACACCCCACAGCAGCTCAGTCTCTAGAGTTAATCCTAGAGAAAGCCAAGCTTTGCCAGGTCATCTGATAGGCGTTTTAGATCTTTATTTTTGTTTGCATAAGCTTGAGTGGAAGACACTTTTATATACAATCTTTTATATGCCTCCCAGTTGTCCAAAACTGCTGTTTAACTCTGTATTCCGCAAGGCTTTGTGATTTTTGCAGTCGACTTCACTAGGAGACAGGATCAGCCCTGCAGGCAAAATTAAAACAAAAACTAAATGCCTTGATACAATTCAAAAGCTTCTGACTTTTTTTTCCCCCCTTTGCTTTCAAAAAGCTGATGCTGATATTCAGTAGTCTTTAAAACCAGGCTGAAATTGAGCAACCAAAATCATAGTCACAGTAGAAATGGCTTGACTTGAATTTCCTTGGAGGCAAAGTGTCATTTCTTAGCTGAGCACTGTCTGTTGCCACTGGGGTAGTCTGAGGGGTTTCTGTTTAGACTGTGTATTTTAGGAAAATGGCCAGTGCTTCTACATGTTTATAGTGACTGATGTGCGTTGGTTATTGCCTAGGATTTTCTTTGATAGCTGTTAGCATCATTGCTTACACAGTGAGTACTATGCAGATACTATCAGTGGATGTCAGCATGCACATCTTCTACAGCAAGAATGAACGTCCCGTTCCGCAGTCCTCATTTCTGACAGGTGTTCCTTACCCCAGTAAATGTTATAATCTGATTGGCATTACTTAAACCAGACCATTTTACGCAAGTGGCACACAGATAGCTACTTGATGAGCAGTGAAACGTTGCAAATACTTGGTAGTAAATATGCTGAAGACGTTTAATGTTTCCAGTTTGTGTCGTGTGGGGTTTTTGTGTGTTGGGTTTTATTTGTTTGTTCGTTTGGGTTCGTTTTGTTTTGATTTGTTTTTTTATTTGTGCCTTGTCTTCTGCTCTATCCCTACCTCCTCTTCCCTCCAGAACTGAAATTGTGGGATTTTGACTTTCTCCAGAACACAACTTTTATTTTTTTCAGCAAAACTGACCATGTTATTTGAAAGAAGACAATGAGCATACATCTGCTGGTTACTTCTTAAAATAACAAATAGAAACTAAGTAATGTAAAACAGAAATGCATCAAGGAAGCACTTGGCTTCTGTGAAAAATATACACTCAGAGTGTAGAATACCAAATAACTTCAAAAACCGAATAAAACAATAATTCTCATGCTATGCGGTACTTTGTTTTCACCTGCATTTTGTAGCCTAATATTACAACAGGAAAGTATGTCCTTGAGGAGAATGATTATCATACTGGGATCATCCATAAGGCTAACTGGAACGAGCAGACAGGATCTCCTGGCGCTTGGGTTGATAATCTGTACTGATCTCATCTAAAAATGCGAGTCCATACATTCTGTTTATTAAAATTCTTGATAATGCACTGACCAGTTGATATTTGAAGGGGTTTTGTTTTCAGGAATAAAACTTAGTTTAATCCCTACATTTTTTTTACCTCTTAAATTTTTGTAGCTACTTTTCTGCAGAATGCTTTCTTTTTATGGAACTAAGACAGGCATTTTATATTTTACACCTTAAAGCACAGACCAACCCAATTTAGGGAAAACCAAAGAAGGATCTGCAGCTTCCTGATTTGTAATGTAAGGAGACTGAGTTGCTCCAGGTCATTCCAGAAGGTTGTGAAAGGGCTGGATGTGTAAAAGTGGCTTTTCTTCTCTGCGAGCTGCAGCTTGAACCAAAAGGGCACCTATCCTGTTGCCCGTGTGTCTTCTGTAGACGCATAAATACAATAACTTGAGTTCCAAATACCACTGTAACATGGTTTGCTTTAATATGTAAGGTAAAATAAGTGACTTTGTTGCTAGAAGTATTTGGTTGGCTGTGTAGCACATAAGGCCTTTGAAACTTTGTGTTATGGGGGGGGAAGGAAAGCATCCAGGCATGTCTTCGGTTCCCTTTGGCTTTCTTCAGCCCCAGAAAGAGCTTTGTGCCTGAGCAGTGATGCAGAACATCTGATGGGCATGGTTGTGGCCTAATCTCTCTCCCCCCTTTTTTTTTTAGTTGTTTTAATTCCAGTGATTTTTTTTTTCTCTCCTTTAAATAGAGATGAAAACAATACTTAAAAAGCAACTGTATTTGTCGAGAGTTTTGACACACACCGCTGTATTCCACATAGCTGGTGTATAGAAAAATGAAGATGCCAGTGTGAAGAATGGTAATTAAACATACACTGGAGATGAGTGCGAACTGCTACAAGTAGGCAGATAGGTTAAGTTGAAGGCTGCTAGCTTTAGATTAATTCCCTTTTGGTTATAGTCTTGAATAAGCCTTATGCCTTATTGCTGAGGGCTGGGAGTGAGAAAAGATTAGCACAGAATATATAAAGAGCTTTAATGATCGCTGTGAGTCTTCTTCCCGTTGATTTATTACTTTTAAACACGTATTTTAGCTGAATCAGTTGTTAGTAATTGTTTTGTGCAATCTTTGGCTAGGAGTAAAATGGATATTTATTTTGTTTCCTTACGCGTAAGCTGCCTGAATGTGTTTATAAACGCATGCTTTTGCAATGTTTATACTCACATTTTTAAAAGGGAAAAAAAAAAAATGGTTGTAAGCAGTTTTGATGTTTCCGCGCTGCGAAGTTCAGAAACAACTGCTGTCTGCGTGGTGTGTACGCTTGGGGTGACCTTTGCCTTCTGATTAGAAGCGTATGAAGAAGGCCTGGCTTTAGAGGGGGGCTGGATGTGGTGCTGAGTAACGACTGTGCTACTACTGTGGTATTTCACCTTCATTTAAGGCAAAGAAGCACTCCCAGGGCTCTTTCCTCAATAACCTCGCCGGTGCGAAGCCACGCAGGTGGGGATGGAGAATCTCGCCTCAGTTGCTGGTGAACTTTATGGAAGTTCTCCTGCGGTTTTAAGGGGTTCGGGGTCTGTTTTTCAGTGCAGCCGGAGGCAGAGTGTAGATACAAACTCTATAAAAGCGATGCCGACATCTGAGAGCTCAGGGGGCAGAAGGTGCGCTGGGGTGGAGCTGGGCCCCGGCCGGGCTTTGTGCGGGGCTCCCGGGCAGGGGACTGGGGCCGGGGGCCCGAGGCCGAAACAACAGCCGCAGAACCCGGTCCGGGGGAAGCGCATCTCCAGACACCACCCGGGTCAGGCTTGATTTGCGGCTTAGCCGCTTTCGGGAGCGGCTGTCGGTTTGGTAAACAGGAGGCTGCCGGGTGAATCGAACAGAAGGGGGAGATTAGCATATTAATGCGGCGCTCGCTAATCGCCTCCCCTCCCTCCTCCCCGCCTCCCTCTCTCCCTGAGGCAGGAGTACGGGCTGCAGCGCTCGCTCCGCCGCCTGCTCTCGCCCTCCTCGGCACCTCAGCCCCGGGAAAAGGATGGTCCGAGCTTTCCGTCGCCGAGGCGGGAGAAGATGAAGCAGCGGCGCCGCCTCCCCCTCCCCGCGCCCCCGGCGCGTTCCCGGGCCGCGCTCCCGCCGCCCCCGGCGGCAGGTGAAGGCAGCGGAGCGGCCCGGGGAAGGTGAGCGGAGCTCCCGCCGCTGGACCCAGGGCGGTCGGGCGGCCGCCAGCCTCCTCCCGCCGCGGGACCGCCTCCTGCCCGAGCTCCGCAGCGGGACCTCCTATGCCGAAGCCTGGCCGGGATCTCCCTCCCGGCGCTGGTGTGTATGTGGCTGCTGGAAGCGCCAGGCCCGCAGGCCCCGGAGCCAGCAGGTGCTGCCTGTATGGAGAAGAGCGGCTGTAGCCCATTCCCGATGTGCTGGGCTAAAGGTACACGTACCTTTCTTTAAAATAGAACACATCCCCCTCCCGTTAATTTATTGGTTTACCACCTGTGGGTCTGTAGGGTTTTGGGTTCCCCCCCCCCCATAGCAAATAAAAAAAGCAAACTAGAAAATAAAACATTTTTATTCTAGTCATGGACTTGTAACGGGAAGCAGCTCGCAGGGGCTTTCACCTGACAGCTGTAATGCCTTTTTTTTTTTTGCTTTGCTTTGCTTTTCAGAATTACTGGAAATGAAAGAGTGCTTGAGCTGTTTGATTTTTACTTCCAGTGATGAGAGGATCTGACGGCTTTGGTTTTGATCTTTGTGTGTCTGGAGCTACTGCGAGTGCGATTCTGCTTTCGCTTACCTTTTGGAAGAAGTAGGTTTTCAGGGGCTGATCGTAGGTAGCGTTTACAGTGGAAGCCTGGTATCTTCCTGCTCGATGGCTTAGAGGTTGCCACCCCTATTATTCACCCCCCAAAAAGAGACAATGACTGGCCACAAAGCCTGCATTTATTACGGCGAGAGGCTTTGACTTGAAATTGAGGCTTAACAATAGTCAGATGGATGTGGGAAACTCATTCACATGATTATCTTGACTTGCATCCCAAGACATTCGTATTTATCCTGTTAGAATCTAGAAGGTGTTTCTATGTTGGTGTTGTGGGTGGAGCGTGCATGTGAAGATACAGTACGGGGA
Source organism: Todiramphus saurophagus (assembly GCA_024582635.1). Lineage (NCBI taxonomy): Eukaryota > Metazoa > Chordata > Aves > Coraciiformes > Alcedinidae > Todiramphus > Todiramphus saurophagus. The sequence goes on along the minus strand of JANIMW010000395.1, from coordinate 122,236 downwards.
TTAAGCTCAAAATGCTTAGTAGATCAAATCTTCCTTAGATGGAAAACAGCTCTAAAAGGTTGAGTGGTGCTGCTTGCAAGCATAACTTCCCTCGTGTTCACTTTCATTTCAATGTACTTTCTTTTTTGGAAGAGAAACTGGCAGTGAAGTATTGCGTCACCGTGATCTTGGATCACAGACAGAGGCAGTTGCTTCAGGAGTTTAGGGGAAATGTATCTGAACTAAGGACTTGGTAGGAGTAGCTGGTGATTACTTGTCTTGGAAAAAAATGTCAGTAAATTTATTCAGAATGTCTATTGTCTCGTTATTTGGGGAACACAGGAAGGAGCATTTAACGCTGTCTTTGTCTTGCATGCTTTCAGCACCTTGCTCGAGTGTACTAGCATTTGCCACACATTAACACACTACAGTAGTACATCTAGTAGAAATAACTTAAAAAGAAATCGCAGAACTTTAACACCACATCCTGGTAACGTCTGATGAAGGTCGGAATCTGTCAGCGGAATAATAGTTAATAAACCGGTGAGTAACAGTAGCTGGAAACAAAGCTTGCAGAAACCTGTGCTTTGCATTTAGTAAAACATGTTTACCATGAAGGGTGATAGTGCCTCCTACTTGGATAAGGAAAGCCTTAGATGAAACCTCACATCTTGGTCTGCTCTGAGTGTCAGAAAGGCGGTCCTTCCCGGAGAGTAACTTTGCAATGCAGAGAAGGAAAATCTTTTCAGAGAAGCAGCAAGTTGCCACTATCTGTTGTTAAAGGCGGGTTAGCGCTGGGGATATCGGTTTTCTCCTTCCTGCTCTGGCACCAGAGGATGGCTACAGCGGGGCTAGCTGGCTAGCTGCTGCTTGCTGAAGATGGCTGCACTGGGCCAGGATAAAAGGTATTGATCCTCCCCACCACACACGCTTCAGCAACTAAAATGAATGAAAGCAGATCCCACCCTCTGCCCCTGGCCGCCTGTGAAGTGTTCTCAGAACATAACTTCAGGGAAGAGTGCTTGTCCAGCCTCTCCTGCCCCGAACTGGAGAAGAGCCATGTAATCTCTTTTCATTCCTGTTGGGGGGTGAAGGGGGACACCGGGAGTTGCGTAAGAGGACTAAGGCACCAGCATCCTCTCGGCTGACAGTTGCAGTGATTTCTAGAAGAAGCTACATCTCAGCCTCCAAAAAAAACTAGGACGGATGAGAAATAGCGTGTGCTATATTTGTCATTGAATGGTGACCATTCCTTAGTTGATGAGTACTCTGGATACTGTTCACCAGCTTAACCTTAGGGAAATGAAACGGATCTGGCCTACTTTGATAAGAGCTGTGAGATATCTCCAGTCAAAGAAAGGTAACGTATTAATGAGAAGCTTTATTCTGGCACTTTGGCTTTTCTGTTAAAGCGTCAGGTTACCTGCAAGCAGAAACTGGTAAAACTTTTCAAAGTATTTTATAATGCCTTAAAATGTCATCTTGGTGTATATGGTTTATTATCAGTAACTTATTTCTGAACTGTCCTCTTTTGTATTGCGACAGATTAAGCTTTGGTGTATTAGTTGTGATCTCAGAGCAAATGTTTGTTCTTTGAACATGCTTTGAAATATTTGAGTCTTGCGTTCCTACGGAGTGTGCTTCTACCTTATTTTTAGGGTTCTTAAATCTGAAATCTTCAATCTCCTTAGCGATCCTGTGCGATGACCTAATTGCAGCCACCTCTGCGTGCTCTGTCAGTAGGACTGCATCAAAGCGTAAGATAATTGCTTTCTTTACGAAGTATTTTTGTAATCCGTGCTGCAGGTTTTGTGTCCTCTTTATGCCAAAGTCCAATCGAAGTAAAGTTACTGAATTCAGCAGTTTGAGTCTGGATCTGCGCACGTCAGAGTGGAGAACGTTCTGATTTGCAGAGGAAGTGCGTCTGTTGTTTATTGTCCTTTCTTCTCAGCAAGCAAGTCTGTGTTATTTCAGTAGCGATAGGAGTTAAGACATTTTTGGCTGCTCCCCCCCCCATTAAGTAATTTGAAACTTAAAATCTCTGGTCTTGTGGAATAAATGGCCTCAAGTTCAGTTACAACTTAGGGAGAAGCTGAAGTGGGTGTCTTGGTCCCGAGAAGGCAGGACTTGTTTTCCAGCTTAGCCCTCAACATTCGTGCCAGTGTCATACAGGGATGTTTTCTTTCTGACTAACCGTAGACTAGAAAGTAGTCACGGATCACTAAAAACTTCTCTAATCTTTGGCAAGATTGTTAATGGCCTAATGTATTGCACTTTGGTTTAGATACTTTCGCTAGTGACCTTTTTCCCCCCGAGTTTCACGTGGCATGCCATTGTAAGCTTACAAAATAGCTTGGTGAAAGAAATGGGAATGTGACGGGGAAGGACAGTTGGGTAGCTCTGCTGTGTAGCTGTAAATTACCCACCCCAAGAAGAAGAAAGTTTGACTGTCCTCAATGTGAAGAGCCCTGCTTAATAATTCATGAACAGCAAATCGATGGGATGTTGTTAAGTGTATGTTGGGTGAATCGTTAGTGAAGGGGGAATCCCAGTTCTTGAATTCAGCTGTTCAGGCTAACATGAAGAAGTCTGTACTGTCTTAAGATATTCAAGCCCAATTCAGTCAAAACCCATGTCTCGATTAAAAAAAAGCAAACCCAAACCAACTCCCAAAAACAACCACAACAAAAAAAACCTACAAAATTTTAGCTAGCTCTGTTGTGAAATATATTTAATCAACTGGGAAGGAGTTTTACCCTATTTATTGCAATCTGTTAGTGTTGCAATCTTTTTTAAAGTGATAAGCAATTCCAAGTTAACCGTTTAGGGTTTTTTTCTGATGAACCCTGCTGTTTCAGGAGGCGTCTTCAGATAGAACCTGTTCTATACATAAAAGTGCAGTGCTGTTTCTCCTTCATCTCCTAATGCTCTGCTGTTTCGATAACAGAAGAATACTGAAGTGATAATTTTCAGTCCAAAACACCCTTAGATTTTGAGGTGATAGGCAGTCACTGAAAGGGACACAGTGGTAGAAACAGAGAAAGGAAAGATGCTGGTATAATGAAGGTAGGCAGGTAGTTTCTAAACCAAGATTTCTGAACTGTTATTTTGCCACAGACTCTATACATACAAAGTAGCTTCTGTGTTTTTATGTTGTATCAGGAGGAATGAAAAAATGCCCTTCTGTTAAAAGCATCTTCATGGTGACTTTCAGTTGAAGTGGCAGAGGGAACTCTTGGAGTTTTTGCAGATCTGTAGCTGTAGTTCAGGAATGCCATGAAGTGATTTTTTTTCCCTTGGTTTCTGAGTCTCACAACTGGGAAAAGAGACTAGTCTGTCATTTGACAGCCTGTTGTGACTTGCTACATTGGCTACATCAACTGACACGACACGCTGGCTGTTTCCTTCCAAACCAGAAATTTGCCTAAACTTTGTTAACTTTTATTAACTCCGTGGCTCGTTAAGGTGTGAGATCTGCAAACTGGTAAAGCATCTCTTAATTCATGCGTGCCTGGCTTTTTGTTGGAAATCTTTGTAGGGAAAAAAAAAAGATAGTGTTGATATGATTACTAATTTTTCAAGGCAGTTTAAAAGCAGCTGCTGGAATGCCTGTATATATAAAAGTGGAAAATAGTCTGGAAAAGCCGGGGGGGGGGGTCTTCTCTTCAGTGTTACAGTACAGCATGGGGTAGTATGCAACTAAGGGTGATTTGTTTCCATTAGGGTGATTTGTTTCTTACTCAAAGAGTACTGGGATAGCAGATGAAGCTTGAGATATTTTTGCAGAAAAGGAAAGTGATTGTTTTAAGTGCTGCATTCGGTGCTCCCTCTGTAATGGAGATGTATGATCTTATCAACTGTAGCACCTAGGAAGGAATCAGTGAACCAGCCTGGAATTAAATTCTGAGCTGCCAGGAAAAACTATAACTTAAGGAAGAAGAAGTGTTGTAAATATCCTTTTTAAGATGCATTAGAAAAGGCTGAAGAGCGAAGTGTGGAATCCAGCGTTTGAGAGAATAGTGCATTGATTCAAACTGTGCATTGTTGCTGAAATGAGCCCAGGAGTCTGGGGCCTTAATAGCTTTCTTCTTCACTTGGAAATTCTTTATCGTAAGTCATACTGTGTCTGTATTTCCTATATGGTACATGTATATACAGACGTGCACACAGGCAGACTTGCATCATTTTCCTTACCCAGTTAGCTTGGCAACACTTGCAGTGTTTCAAAATCAGCATCCTTAGATACTGAAGATGATCAAGATGATCTCTTCCCTGGTTTTGCATCCCTTGAGCAACTGATCTTCATGTGCAGCTTTTATTGGAAGGACTATCGTAATGAAATAAGCTTTTCTGCCTGGTGTTACCTTTGAAAGAAATACATCAGCTGGTCTGAATTCTTCCACTGGCTGAAGTGTTGCTTAAAGAGAATCATAATGTTTGTAGTTTCCATTATTAGTCTGCCCCCCCCAGTATCCTTTAATTCATGACCTAATACAGATTTGTTTGCAGTAATCTATTAAAAACTGGAGGCATCATAAATGAATATGCTATCACATGACTGTAGGCAAGCCCGTACAAGCTACTGAGGTCTACAGAATAGCACAGCAAACAAAAGACAAACATCAGAAAACATCTTTGTCAGTGTTGTTGTGTGCTACTTAAGCTTGTTTTAACATATCATAAATGTATTCAGTCATGAAGATTCCATCATCTTGCAAAATAAATGAGATCACTGCAGTGTCTACTGTTGAATCCATGTTGAGAATTAATGGTGCCAGTTTGTTCTGATGGGTTGTAAAGGACGGGGATTGCCCAGGTTATGCAGGTAAGTGGTGGTTGCCCAGCACTTAGATGATGCTTTATTTACTGACATGCAGAAAGAGGGTTGGATTTTTATAGAATCATAGAATGGTAGGGGTTGGAAGGGACCTCTGGAGATCGAGTCCAACCCCCCCTGCCACAGCAGGGTCACCCAGGGCAGCCCACACAGGAACAGAGCCAGGGGGTCTGGAAAGTCTCCAGAGAAGGAGACTCCACAGCCTCTCTGGGCAGCCTGGGCCAGGCTCTGGCACTCTCACAGGGAAGAAGTTTTTCCTCATGTTGAGGTGGAACTTCTTGTGTTCCAGTTTGTGACCATTGCCCCTTGTCCTATCACAGGGCACCACTGAAAAGAGACTGACCCCTTCTGCTTGACCCCCACCCTGCAGATATGTGTAAACATTAGTAAGACCCCCTCTCAAGTCTTCTCATTAAACAACCCCAGGGCTCTCAGCCTTTCCTCGTAAGAGAGAAGTTCCAATCCCTTCATCATCCTCGTAGCCTCCGTTGGACTCCAGTATTTCCCTGTCCCTCTTGAACTGGGAAGCACAGAACTGAGCACAACACTCCAGCTGTGGTCTCACTAGGGCAGAGTAGAAGGGGAGGAGAACCTCCCTCGCCCTGCAGGACATACTCTTCTTTATGCACCCCAGGATACCTCCTTGGCCGCATGGGCACATTGCCCGTGGAGAGCTTAGTGTCCACCAGGACTCCAAGGTCATTCGTGGTGGAGCTGCTTTCCAGGAGGTCAACCTCCAACCTGTACTGGTGCCTGAATTATTCCTCCCCAGGTGCAGGACTCTACACTTGCCCTTGTTGAACTTCATTTGGTTCTTCTTTGCCCAGCTCTCCAGCCTGTCCAGACCTTGCTGGATGGCAGCACAGCCCTTCCTCTTCTGATACCGAATGTAGCTTAACAAAGGTGTTACAAGAAGTATTGCTGGGTGGAATTCAATCCTACTGAGTCATTTCGTTGGAAATAATCTGTAAACAAACTTTTTTTTTTTTTTTAATAAGAGAAGTTTGTTTCTTTGCCAGAAGAGAGAGTGTTTTACTACTTCTTCCAAGCACCGTCACTGCTTTCCAAGATAATGTTTCCCCTACCAATGATTTGAGATCCATAAAGCTGAGCACCATGGGGTTTGGGGTTTCCTTTTTTTACTTCAGTTGGTCCCACTCTGCAAATGAGGTATTGTCTCTTGCTTTATTGAGAAAATTTCTAAGAAAAAACAGGGTTTTTTTTTCCATGCCCTACATCTCTTCATCTTGAGCAAATACAGGAAGAACACCAGTGTGTGACCTTCAGTTCTGCCATCACTTGTTACAGCTGCTCACAGCACTGAAAACACTGCAGTGAGGAGCTGCAGAGGATGTCAACAGCTGGAGAGCTGAATAAACTGAAGTGTGGACCTTGGGGCCTGAAAGTTGAACTTTGCCTTCAGTTTGACGTGCTGTAGAAGTCTCTTTTGTCTGAGGAAATTGAGTAGTCTTAACTTCTCCCCTACATCCAGTGTTTGGTGGTTCATCTTGCGTTAGCTGAACGGGTCTCCAGTTTGCTTTCAGAAATGGAAGAGCTACAGATACAGTAACTTGTAAACATGTCCAAATCAGTGATGGAAATCTTTTGCTTCCCGACCTTCTCAACCTAGAAGATGCAGCGCGTTTTCACTGTCATGTTCCTTCTAGTATGTGGCTCCCTGTGTTTGTCTGATGATTAATGAACAGTGGTGCCTTCCTTTCACTGCCTTCTTTTTTCCCAATTCCTGTCAGAATTTGGCCTAAGCCAGTTCTACCTACAATTGTCAGTAAACCCAGACTCCTTCATTTAAAGATACTACTTCTTGATGAAGCTAGACTCGTTACTCTAGTGACTGTATTTGGTCATGGATTCTCATGCTGGTTGAGCTTCTCCTTTAAGAAGCATCTGAAGGTTATTGTAGCAAAGAACTCTTGTCACAAGTAGTTGCAGGATGACTAATGGTCCGTAGTCCTGTTAAATCTTGATTTCTAGGGAGAAGGATAGGGAGGAACTGGATGTATTCCTGAAGCTTTTCAGCTGACATCTGAAGATAAGGAGCAGTAAGATTTAAGCTCTTCTCATGAGCTTCCTGCCATTACATTTGCAGCTCAGCCGTGATCTGTTTTCCTTGCTGCTACGGGGAGATACGGGTGGGAATCGTATTCCTGAAATGCTACTGTGCTCAACTCAAAGAGGGTTTTGTCCAGTCTGTGACATGATGGTTGGTGAACATAAACTGAAGAATTGCAACAGAGATACCTCAGAGTAGAGCAGCCTTTGCCCTGTGATGGTAAGGACTGATTCCCATACAACAGCTTGCATCGCCAGCCGGCTTGAGCAGCAGCTTTTTGTCCATTCAGGAGTTTGACTGAAACAGGCTGGAGTCATACGGGCAGAATTAAAAGGTCTGTGGTTTATGGCTTTATTTATGGCTGTGTATAGATGTACCTGTCAAGGCAGAAGCGTGTGTGTGCTAGAGATACCCAAGCCTTTACCAGAGGGCAGAGGTATGGCTCAGGCTGCAGGGAGCTGTGTGTCCCCCAGCGCTCAGTGCTGGCTGGCGTGCTGCTTTTGTCCCATGGCAAAGAAAGGGGTGTTTTGCACACTAACCTGGTCAGCTCTTCTGAGCACAGCGTCCTCTGGCTCAGAGCTGTGATGGGCAGACAGCTTTGGTGCCCGTCAGCTCAGTGTGTTCATCACCTAACTGTGGTTTAAGGCTTTTCTGTATCTTCTTTCTGAATCTGTGCTTTTTAATATTAAGGTTGGGGTTTTTTTTTCTCTAGTTATGGCAGGACTTAATGCCTGGGATTTTCTTACACAGGCTGAAGGTCATTGCACTGTTCTTGTTCTGCCCTTGAGGTGAGGGATTTGCTCAGTAGCACTTTTGCTGCGATGTTCCTTCAGCCTCTTTGCTTTTACTTTCTACATACGTACACATTTCTACAGGGTATATAATATAAATGGATGCAAGGTACCACTGATGCTTGGGTGAGAAGTTGTTCATTACTTGTTCTGTCTGCCCTAGTAGTTTTGGGAGTTGTATAGGTTCTGGTTCGATGTGATACCAACAAATTCCTTGGTGATTGTAGGTGCATGGATCCGGTCTCACTGCCACGAGCCGGGTGACTTGCACACGGTGCTTCAAGTACCAAGTTTGCACAACTAAGCATAATTTCCAGTATCTTTTGTCTGGAGGTGCAGTAAGAATTAAATTGGAATCTTGCTCTGATCTGTCCCAGCTTGCTTCCTGTCAGAACTCTGGATGGGGTATGTTCGCACAGTTTAAATGCGCTGTGACGATGGGAAACGAAGGTGTTGCAGCCAGAACAGCCCCACTTCTATGGCTGAGGTTCCCTAACAGTTCCTGTGATAAACTCTCCTGCAGGTCGCTTTCTGAATTTGGACTTTTCCAAGTTCTTATCGTTTGTCCTGAAATGAAACTCTGGAATCTCTTTTAAGCTCCAAAATGGCTCATATCCAGAACTCTGAAGGGAAGATAGTTAATGCTGAAAGCTCTTTCGTCTGAGGGTGATAGATGCCCAGAGAGGTGGCGGAGACCCCATCCCTGGAGACATTGAGGCTCTGAGCAGCCTGACCTGGTTGGAGATGTCCCTGCTTATTGCAGGACCAGAAGACCTTTAGAGGTCCCTTCCAACCCAGCGCATTCTACGATTCTGTGCTGTTTCCGTGTCTGGTCTGTTCTGCGAGGCAGCAGTGGGTTAGTGATACGAGCGAGGACGAGCTGGTAATAAGAATTATCTGAAATGGGGAACAAGCACACCCTGGATACACTAAAAGGTCACGTTCATTTTTCTTGCAGTACGAAATGGGAATATAGCTGGGCAAGTGCTTTGGTTTGGCTGGAGCTGTGCCTAGATCGCGTGGCACCTTGCATCTTGGGAAGCTGTGGGCCGGGTGGCCTGTCGCTCAGCGATGCTGCTGCTCTGAGCAGTGCTATATTGGCCCCTTTCTAGCAAATTTTACTAGTACAGAGGAAAGAGGAGGGGAAGGAATGTATGTTTAGTATTTCAGTAAATGCAGTGCATCTAATTAGAAGGTTTTACTCTTTGAATGCTACTTTTTGGGTTTACTGACTATTTTTTTTTTGTACTGTAAGATTTCATCTGACTACTTCTGTTGTTCCTCTCCTCTAGTTAACAACCACAGTGCCCACTGAATATCTATACTAAGAAAGACTATTTTATAAGAGAAATTCTTTCCTACCCATTAACGTTTTTTTTACCTTTCCTGGTTAGATGCTAAGTAGAAAATCGTTTCAGTTTCTAAACTGGCTGAAAAGTAGCAATAGATTTCACAAAGTTGATACTGTAGAACAATGATGAAGATAGCTGTAAGCATCTGCTCAGTACTTAGCATAGAATTGTTTTGGTTGGAAGAGAACTCCAAGATCATCAAATCCAACCGTTGCCCCAGCACTGCCAGGGCACCACTGACCCATGTCCCTCAGCACCACAGCTCCACGGCTTGGAAACCCCTCCAGGGATCACGGGGACTCCACCACTGCCCTGGGCAGAGCAACCCTTGTGGGGAAGAAATTTTTCCTAATATCCAACCTAAAGCTACCCTGGTGCAAGTTGCAGCTGTTTGCTCTCGTCCTCTCACTCGTTGCTTGGGAGAACAGACTGACCCCCACCTCCCTGCTTCTTGCAGGGCTTTAGTTGAACAATGTAAAGGCAGCCAGAGGTGCCTTCAAGCTTTGAGAGTGAGGAAGGACGTGAAAATATAGTTAAGAGCTTCATTAATGCTGCAATTAGACACCAGCATCATTTAAATAACAAATGTCAGATACTGACATACGCAAGAGATCACAACCTGTTCTTCCTTTCCAAGTCATGCAGGCTCTTAGCTGACATGTGAAACCCACCGGCCAACTTGTACTTAAAGAAAATACTGAAACAGAGGATTGCTCTTCTGCAACGTTCATAGTTTGTCTATTAAAGACAAAGGAAAAATAATGGGACTATGTGCCAGTCACTGACCCGACGCGAGGTTCTTTGAAATGGAACGACTGCTTATTGAGCTGATAGAAAGGAATTTGAGGACTTGTTGCCCAGAAAGTTTGCAGTAATTCAAATAATGTGGTTTTAAAAACGCAAGCCCAAACAGACCAACGTATATCCAGCATAGGAGAGCAATGCAGACACTTTGTTTGATCTACACTTATTGCCAATTTTTAATTTTTTTTATTTTTAAATGTTAAAATCGCAGTCAAGCCACAGTAAAATAAACCAGGGTTTGGGCTTAGGGCTCTCGGGAACAAGGAAAACTAATCAAAAAGAGGGAGAAATCCTCCAAGTGGAAACGGCGTATTTGAAACTGGTTGTAAGATGGGACCACCCTTAGGTATGTATTTATGAGTACAGAGGTGTCCAAAACACTAGCTGAAGGATTTTTACAGTCCAGTATCTCCAGTTTCTGTACTCCTGTAGCTGTGATGGCTTGTGCAGCTTGAGGAGAATGAGAAATAAAACCAGCTTTGGAACCTGTGCTCGCATCTCTTCTGTCTCCCTCCGGTATGATACTGGGCAATACAGAGGTTAGTGTGGACACACTGTGTTTGGAGGTGTGAAAAGAAAAAGGGCAGGTGGGAGGTAGAAAACCAAACCTCAGCTTCAAATGGTTTTAAGTGTGTTTGCCCATAGCGAGTGTTTGCGGAGCTCTGTGAGCTGTGGATGATTTATTTCAATGCTTTTTTAGAAAAGAATGAGTCACTGGTGCCTTAAGCCAGTCAGTATTTTCCTGCTTAGTGATAGGGACATAAAAAGTTGAGTAAACTTCCAGTCTTCTCAATAACACTCTAGTTTGGGGAGTGGGAGCCGTTCCCTTTCACTGGTGTGGGTTTTACCTGGACAGATGGTGTGACCAGTATCACATCCATCTCTGTGTTGTATGTGATGCTTCAGTCCTGGAAGAATCCTACGAAGCAGGAGTTCATCTCTAGATTTTTGTAGCTTATTGCCTTAAAATTCTCGGAGACTATTTCTCCTCCCATTTGTTAGACTTTCTTCGCTCTTTTTACATCCCATCTCTACTCCGTTTATTAACACTGCTCCAGATGTTGGGAATGGAAATAAAAATCCTGTCTTGTTCCTTTCCCTCAGTGGGAAAAATACTTCTTGGAGCAGGCAGTAGATAGGAGATAAGCTGTTACCCTTCTGTTCTTGCAAGAACAGTAATTACCTTACTGCAATGCAATAAAGTTGCTCATAAAATGTGTCCTTTGTGACCGACTGTGCAGTGTTTTACGTGCTCGTAGGACCCAGCCTTTTCAGGTGTTGAACACTTCCTCCTTCCTTATCTGTGTGCACCGTAGCTATTCCAGTGCTTATCAGCTGGCCACAACTGTACATCCAAATCTGCTCTTCTCCGCGGAATCCAGAGGTGGGGTGGCCTCCGCTTTGCAAAACAAATGCCATCCCGAAGAAGGGTGGATCCTGAACACTTCCTGGTGTTGATTGGTTAATTATGGCGTATGTTTTCTTTGACCTGGATGGTACAGGGTAATTTGGCACTGAATTTTTAGATGGACTGTTATTTCTGGCTTTGATTACTACTTCTTTGTGTTCTTTTCCCTTTCCTCAGACTCCTTTCAGGATGCAGGGATGATGTTTGTTTTCTCGCTGTGAACTGGTTTGTTTAGCTTGTAAGAGTAGATGATATAGATGTTACCATAACTTGATTTCGAAGTTCAGAGCTTTCTGCCAAAACAGCACGTTCTTAGGAAGATCACCAACATAATTTGTTAGATCTCCCTTTAGTCTTCATTTTGTTGCATTAGAACAAATCAATCAAGTAATTTAAGCTTGTCCTGCAAGATTTAAGCTTGTCCTGGAAGAAACGGCAAAGCCCATCCAAAAGAATTTCTTTGTAAATACCTTTGTTAAATACCTTATAAACCAAACTAGAACATCAAGGTGAATCTGTAAGTTTAAGGCTGAATTGAATATATGCTGTGCAGTACCATATCTTCTTTAAATTGGACTCTGAAACAACAAATGCAGTTCTAAAATTACATCTGGAGAATGAGGAATAAAGTATTTGTTGGTTTTTTTTTTTTTTCCTGGATATTTTATCTGATTTATAAAAGCCACAACTCTGAATTTACTTTTTTAATATCAGGTATTTTACAGGTGACAGAAGATTAAATCATTGAAGGCAGACACACCAGTGAAATGCTTTAAAAAACCCACCTTTTGAAAATACTTAAAAAGAAACCTTTTAAAAATTCCTCTCATTTTAATACTGTTAAAATAAGCGAATTGCTGTGTGCAAGGGAAAATGGATGAGATGTTTCTAACAGAGAACCTCGTACATCATAAATGTGAAGCAAATAAAAACCCAAACCAGTTTTTGTTTAGTTACGGTATCTCTTGTCTTCCTCTCTGAAATCTTTGAGCTGTGAGTTTCTTTATGTTAATTAAGGAAAAAAAAAAGTGTCTAGTTAAAATAAAATCTTGAGCACAAATGGGGGATGAGGAAAGTCTTCCACGGTTTGAGTTGTCCACAGAAACCTCAAATCCAGGGAAGAAATCCTGAAAGAAACGTAGCTTTTTGACCTGCAGGAAGAGCACGGTATGAGAAGAGTTCCAATTTGGAGGAAATTGAAGCAGACTCTGCTGCCCCTTCTGTGGTGAAGAAACATGCCAGTCTCTGTTCCTGATGGGTTTTCTTCTTACAGAACCATGCTTTTCATATGTATCTCACTTTTGCTGTGAAGTACAGCACTGAAACTGCCTGTGCAGCTGAAGTTCTTGCCGTGAAAAATACATTTTTTCCCAAGAAAAGTGGAACCGGGGATGTTTTCAGTCTATTAACAGACCTCTTAATTGAGGAATTAGCGTTGCATGTTAATGAATTAGAATTTGCTCTTTCTTCATAAAACTTCCTGAATGTGTAACCTTTCAGTGAGTGAAAGGTGGTGGCTTGGGGGTGTTTCTTTAGGGGGTTGGCCTTTTCTTTACTTGCAGGGATAATCTGCAGTGTCTCATCAAGCATGCTGCTCTATACTCCCAGCTATATTAGCAAAATATTCCTCTCCGCACTCTTTAAAGTGGGAAAATGAATTTCCTTCTGGAGTGTGAAAATAATCTGCAATTTATTGCTAAGGAGCAAATCTTGTTAACTCTTAAATGTCTTAACTTTTACAGTTGCCTGTAAGGAGCATTGGCACTGCATCTACCAAACCACAGCAGCAGAGCCAGATGTACACTGCATCCCGCTAGGACAGTTGCCCAGGTGGAACAAGAAGGTGCTTGAAGCCTGAAAAGCTCTGCTTTTGGCTCTTGGCTTCTCTTATCACCTCTTTTTGGTGTCCATCATTCCTCTGAGTGGTGTTGTCTTTGACAGAAGAATATAGCTACGTTTTGAGTGAGTTTTTCCCTTCGACTACCTGTCATCTATGAAGCTCACTTCACTCGCTCAGTGAAATAATCTGCAGCTGGTAAAAATGCAATGGAGTCATGTTTCAGATAAATGCTGAGCATCTTTAAAACCATACTTTGACATCTACAAAATGCTTGGAAATACAGAGGTTGGATGTGCTTAGGATGCGGGGCCCAGTTCCAATTAACCTTTTTTCCTTTACAACTCATTGTTCTGTCTTACTCAAATGGTCTCTGGCCAAGTAGCTACCTGTAACAGGTAATGTGTTTTACCACCTTTTTAAATTCTCTTCCCTGCCTGAAGGTCTGTAGATGGTGCCATGATAGTCAGCTGTCAGATGCTTTGTTGATTTTGGTGCAAATTGCAGGTGCTCAGCACCCTGCCTTGGATCAGATGCAAACAAGCCTTGTCTGTCCCCTGTCTCAGGAATTCCATCAGCTTCTGCCCCTGTCCAAATTAGTGAAACGAAGCACATCATCAGTAAGAATGTCTCGAGTGGCAAAACCTGCTCTAGTACCAGAAATAGCACAAATGTATTCAGTATTTCCATACATACTACAGTAAAATCAAAGTGCATTTTGCAAAACAGTTCATCAGTTTATTTATTTGCTTTAAATTTTATTTTCTCAGAAGGTAGTTGTGTCTCAGAACACTGGATAGTAGAGCAGCTCTATGTGTGCTGTTTACAAACACTCCAAACCCACAAATCTCTTACAAGATCAGTTTCTTGTATTGCTCCGTTGGCAGGAAATACAAAAATAATCCTGAATTAATAATAAGCAACTATTGTATGCCCGAGGCCTGAAATTTAGTAATTCTATATAAACTTTTGAAAGCCTTATTATAGGAAAAAATACTTTGAGGTTCAGCAAAGCCGTTACTGTAAAAACCATTATTTTTTGGCATTAAGATGTAACAAATCTACACTTTGATTTTATTTAGTATGTGGTACGGAGTAGAGACAGCATAGGTCTGTGGGTGACCTAAAGGACTGCTCTTCTTTATTATTAAGGAGATGTGCATAGGAGCTTTGGAGATCCTTCATGATGAGGTAGGTGAGGCACAGGAAGGGGAACGTTACTTCCACCAGGAAGCTCTACTCCAGGTTTTGAACCTGCTGCTGAACGCGAGAAAAGTTCACTCAACCTGCCTCAAAGATACTCCTTGTTTCCTGAGCAGCTCCTCCCTATCCTGGCTTTATATTTATTCCTTCTTCTGTCCACTCTGACACTTCCTCGATATTTCTTTACGAGGTTTCAGTATGTTACTATTAAAGGTTCTTGGGCCTCTTTTTCACATCTGTCCATTTAGTTGGTCAAACTAACCTGGGTACCAGCTAATAGTTGATAAATATCTCTAAAGGAAGAGGGGGGAATTAAGCTTGAGGTTGAACATGACCCGTGTATTTTTAAGATCAGTATTGTAACCAAATTATATTTGCCTTCTTTAATAATCACACTGAAAGAGTTCCTGTTCTTCTACAAGTGCTCTACACTCCCTGCTTCTGCTTTATTCACCCCTCTCTTTCCCAGGTATTGAGGAATCAGTAAATGCTATTTAAGAGTTTGGCACTGGAATCTCAGAGTTGCCAGACTTGAACTGCAAATCATTTGTGCAGCTGTACTGAGAAAAAAAAAAAATAGCAATTTCACCTGTATAAAACTCATTTCTCCAGCCTTTTTGTTAAGTGCAGAGGGAGATGGTTTCTATCTCCCAGGAATGTGTTTATTACACCACTACCCCTCGTCCCCCAAAGGTAACCCAAGAAGAGCCCCGAGCCAATCTACCAGCTGAGAGAGCTGCCAAAGGGGAGCCAGCTCCTCCCTGCTGCTGTTTGTGGGGGCTCCAGAGCTGTACAGACCTCTTCTTGAGCCACCTCACCCCATTGCAATGGACCTCCCTCTAAAAAGCCCCAAACGAAGCAAAAGTAAACCCTCACGGAAACGAGAAAAAAAACCAGCCTGGGCTGTTGGGTTTTGTCTCTAATAAGGAAAAGTAGCTCAAAAAACTGTTCTAAGACTCAGCAGGAGGCCACAGAAGGGAAGCAAGGGCTGCGTAGTCAGGCAGAGTGGATGAGGAAATGCTTGGCAGGGAGGAAGGAGTAGCAAGCTCCGCAGCTTTGGCAGCAGCAAGGACAAATTGGTTATATTGAGTTGATTCAACGGCCTGTGGTGACAACTTACTTTGAAAAATTAGCTCAGCCCTCTGGATAGATATATTCTTCAGGAATAAACATATGTCAATTCTGTGGCTTCTTACGGAGACAGAGCTGAGAAAACAGATGTAAAATTCTTTTCATGATATTTGAACAGTAAACTGCACGTGAGAACCTGAACGGTGTGCAGTAAAGTATTTGACATTCTTAAAGAGAAAGGAAAATATTGAATGAGTGATGGGCAATGTCTTGGGGTTTTTTTTTTTTTAACATATTTATATGAAACCTTATGAGGATCTGAATATATGTGTAGGCTCTTCTGATGCATTCCCAGATGTGCTTTTCCCTAGGGTTGTTTAATTTTCTGATATGATCTATGCAAGAAAATCATCAATGTTTTACTCTTCTTCTTTTCTGACTCGATGTCAGTAATTTCCAAACCTTGAGATCATCTGCTGGCAGCTGTTGACTTGATAGATGTATTGGTCAAAACATGAGGTCTGGGAAAGCTCTCAAAGCTGTGATATATCTGTATTTTCATCTGAACTTTCTGCAGCTACTAAGGGTCATATTTCAGCTTCAACAGTAGAAGCAAAAGGTGAAGCTTTTAGGGATGTTCTTAATGTAAAAGTA
Organism: Todiramphus saurophagus; assembly: GCA_024582635.1. Taxonomy (NCBI): domain Eukaryota; kingdom Metazoa; phylum Chordata; class Aves; order Coraciiformes; family Alcedinidae; genus Todiramphus; species Todiramphus saurophagus. The sequence goes on along the minus strand of JANIMW010000395.1, from coordinate 106,229 downwards.
TTGGATCAATGGTGCTCTCTCTTTGACAGCATCTCCTATTTGTGACTCTTCCAGGAGACCACGTGAGCATGGCTGTTGTCTGCAGTCCATCCTTGTGCTTCTTCAGCATCCACTGCCTTAGAGACTTCCAGAGTCGTAATATCCATTCATGAACCCCACTGTCTATACCTTTCTGGATTTGCTGCTACCATCTGTCCACAGCCCTCTGGCCACTACTGTTTAGAAAAGGTCTTTTGCCTGAAAGGAATCAGGGGATTAGTTTAGGGTTCAGTTTATCCATCATCATGAATTGTGTAAATATGGATCACGGTCTCTGCTGGAGTCACAGCTGGTTTTAGGTTCCTCTCACACGGCTGCTGCTCTGCCCCTTAAGCCTTTTAGTTGCACTTCTCTGGACTTTCTGGGCAGTACTCAAGATGTGGTGGAACTTCCATTGACTTTTCTACTCTGCTGCACCTCATGGTTAAAATAGAATCAACTTAATACAGTTTTCCGTTGGCAAGGGATTGTATGGTGCTGAAGGGATTGAACACCCACCCCTTGCCTTTAGTGAGCACTGACAGAACCTCTTCCAAGTTACAAAGACCCCAAAGACCCAGTTTTAGGCTAAAATTAACAACGCAATGAAAAACTATCCTCCAGTTGGAATATTTAATAACAAACGATTACAGGTGTTTAAGTAGCCCCCCCAAACTGTTATTTCTCTGAGTTCTGATAGGGATTGAAGGAAGATTGGGTTGATAGCTCTGTGTGTATTGTTGGTTTACGGAGCTGTCTTGTTTGTGGAACACCAGCTTAATTTATTAGCAGCCGCTGTGTCTGCAAATGGGCAGATATTGTGTGTTTCATCCCTGTGTGGTGAGGGATTGAGTCCGTGTTTCCAGAGAAATAACTGAATACAGTAAAAATGCACTGTAGAGTAACAGTTTCATATTCGAGTCTTCTTAATGCTGTGATCAAATATATAATTGTTAAAAGTTAGAGGTTTGGTGTTTTATGGGTTGGGGGTTTTTTTTTGCATGATGTTTTTTGAGTTTTGTTTGGGTTTCATTAAACAGTCTTGAAATGGGCCATACATCTGCTTCCAGCTTGGCTTTGAACTACAGTACTGACACTTCCTAGTCATCTGGGTACATGCTTGGGCTTCTGCCTGGTTTGTGACCGTGTCAGTATATGAATCCTGGAGGTTACCAACAGATTTCTTCCTGGGCATTATGCCTTTGACTTGATTGTTAAATCAGAAGCCACATCTGGAAAAGTATTTCATCTTTTCTTAGATGAATTAAGCTAATTCTGCTTATTCTTCTGTCTTTGGGAGCTGTAGATGGAGAGCTTTGGAGAAACAAATGTGTAGCTGAAGAATGATGTGGCTGATGCTTAGGTCCTCAGACAGCATAGAGTGTTGAGCTCTTGGGGAGCCAAGAGCTTTGATTCTTAAGAAGATCCAAGGGAGTATCACACCTTACTCTGCTCTTCAAGATCTTACATGAGGATGCAAGGTGATGTGTGATACATGCCTAGTTTTGGAACTGCAACTATACAAATTCACTGATTTTGTGTCTGTAAATTAGCATAGTCTCAAAAAATCTTGTAATTAGGAGAATTACTCACACTGAACTTTAATTCCTTGAATAAGAATCACTTTTTTTTTCATTTTTTACCTATGTACCAGTAATTGTCTGTAATTGCTGGCTTTGGAAAACACTTGAGCCAGAATAGGCTTAAGTAAAGCTTTTTACAGGTCATTGGATTTTGTAGTAGACCATTGTCCTGCAGGCAACAACCCGGCTGGTGTCATGCTCTGCTCCTCTTGAGCACTTAAGTGCTTCTTATCTGATGTGTGGCTTCCTGTTAAAGCTGTATTAAGGGGGATTAAAAATTAAAAGCCTATACAGTCGAATGTTTTGAAATACAGGACTGGGATGGTATTATTCAGTAATGTAAAACTAAAACTAGGCAAGGCAGGTTTGAAGTCAAACGGTAGCCGAAGCCAAATGTGTGAAGCTGTGATAGTGCAGAGCCAGAACACCTTGCTGCTATCCTTACCTGCCACTGCTTTCAGGCACTTGGAGGTTTTAATCCCTGAGAACCACACTTGCATTATCACCCATTCTAATCAGTTTTTACTGTTCTAGAAAGGCAGTAAACTCTCACTGTTTCCCTTTGCTTCTAAAGCTGTTGACAAGAGCTTGTGCTGTGTAGGGCCTCCACAGAGCAATATTGAATGGCATCACAGGATGGTTCAGGTTGGAAGGGACCTTTCAAGGTCATCTAGTCCAACCCCCTGCAGTGAGCAGGGACATCTTTGGTGCAGGTTGCTCAGAACCCTGTCCAACCTGACCTGGAACGTTTCCAGGGATGGAGCGTCTGCCACCTCTCTGGGCAACACGTGCCAGTGTTTCACCAGCCTCACAGTAAAAAAAGCCAGTAAGTAGTACCAGAAAAGATCCCTTGAACTCGTAGGGCTTACTTCTCTCTCTTTTTTTTGATGTTCATAGGAAGGGCTGCTGCCAACCACTACTGCAGCTTCAAAACAGATGGAATTTTATTGTAACCTTTGTTTTAAAAACACAGCATTCTTAATTGCTTCTTTCTGCACCTCTTTCTTTTTAAGAAAACGGCGGCACTGTAATTCTTTACAACTTGCTAAGGAATTTCAAAAGGTCAGCAACAGAAGATGTGAGGGGAGATCAGTGTTTACGCGGATTTCAGCAGTGCCAAGGGACCAGAGTTAAGGTTCCAAGTGCTGTTGAGAAATTAGGCAAGTATCTAGCTGGACACCTCGTTCTAATTAAAGCACATGCAGACATCGATTTTCTTGTATTCCCAACAGAATGGATTTTTTTTCCTCATCATTAACTTTTTTTTTTAATATTAAAAATAGAAATTGGTGCCAACTCAGCAGGGAATTGCTGGTAGCGCAGGTTATGCAACATTACAATAAAACTGGGTTAAACTGAAGGTTTAAGGTAACTCAGGACTTAAATCCTGTGTGATTCTTAGTGAAAAAGATGGGTACTGTTTTAAATCTGGCAGGATGGTTGAAGTGCAAGACATCTTGGTAAATTTGAATTTCTGCTTGACAGTACCAGGAGGTTCAGCCACTTGTCAGTACTCTGAACTTTTTCTCTCTCTCTTTGTCCCGAGGTGCGGGGACAATATAACCCAAATGACAGGCCACTGCTTCTGTCCCACTTACCAGAATTGACTGAGAAATCCTTAGGACAGCCTGTATCCCTAGCAGCTGCAGGTGGAATATGCCCTTGTGTCACTCAGTTTAGGTGATACGTGTGTTTATTCATTTATTTTTGCCAAGATGCACTGGCCTTGTGTTTAACAGATCCAAGGTCATCATATTGCTGTGGGTCTTGTAGGTCACACTTCCTCTGAATTCCTCCTTCCTCCTCCCCTGAATGTTTAAATTACTAAAATTGCAGTAAGTTTTCTCATGTTGGCAACCTGCATTGCTAAACTTGCTTTAACTTTGGTCTCTGTTATCTTCTTGGGTTGCTTTTTTTCTGGTGTATTTCTAAAATACTTCAAGAAAAGCTATACATTTCTGCCTTGGAGCTGTATTGAGTTAGCAACTGTTTAGGCAGTGTTCTCTGGGGGGGGGAAATGTGTTCAGAGTGACACTGACTTTTCTTAGAAGAAACATGGCTTTTAAGTGCTGCTAAGAAGGATTTTAGCAAGTCACACACTTCATGTCCAACAGCAAGCATTGGGACCAGAACTTATGATATCTATCTATCTAATCTATCTATCAATCAGGAGATGATATACCAAAAGCCAGCAGTGTGCTGACTCTTAGCACAGACTCCTGAAAACACCAGCTTTGTCACGGGGAACACAGCTAAAACGGTACTTAATGCCCTTATTTCTGTGAGGTTGAGAGAGTCGAGTTAATATTTGCAAGGTGAGCGACAGCAGGATTTAATACAAGCTGTGAAAATGGATTGGGCTTGGAATTCATGAGATGTTTACCGTCTCATGTGAGATAAATTATGGATGGCTCTAAGGAATTTAGAGTGTGAAATAAATACTTAATTTAATCTTAATCACCAAATCAGAAACGGGCTGAGGTTGGAAGGGACCTGTGGAGATAGTTTGGTCCAACCTTTCTGCTCAGAGCAGTGTCAGCTACAGCAGCTTGTTCAGGGCTGTGTCCAGTCGTGGTTTGAGTGTCTCCATGGGTGGGGACTCCACAACTTCTCTGGGTAACTTGCTGCAGTGTTCACCCACCCATGGAGTGCAAGAGCTTTCTCTTAAATTGGAATTCCTGTTTGTCCCTTTATGCCCATTGCCATGTGTCCTCGCTGGACATCACTGGGAACTGAGATGGAACTGGGAACTGTCTCTGTCTTTACTGGTATCTATACGCAAGATCCTCCTGAGCCATCTTCTCACTCTCCAGGCAAACCATCCCAGCTCTCTCAGCCTCTCCTTGTACGAGAGGAGCTCAAATCCTCAAGGTTGTCTTTGTGGTTTTTCATTGGACTGTCTCCATTATGTCCATGTCTCTTGTGCTGGGGACCCCAGCGCTGGGCACAGCACTCCCAGTACACCTCACCAGTGCTGGCTAAAGGGGAGCATCACCTCCCTCAAGGTGCTGGAAGTGATCTTCTGCTCAGTGCAACCCAGGGGTCTGGTGGCCACCTTTGCTGCATGGGCATGGTGCTGGCTCATGGTTAGCTTGTTGCCCACCAAGACCTCCAGGTCCTTCTGGGTAAAGCAATGTTGTTTACTGAGGACACAAGTAACCTAAAGGCTTCTATTTTAAATTTTTTTTTTTATAACTTTTAATATTTTAAAGTATTTTAAGTCTTGCAGAATTATTCCACCAGGACCAGTGAACGAAATGAGCTCTGAATTTTTATTGTATTTTTAACAGAATCTCTTAATTTGTAACAGATTTTATAGATGCTTACAGATTTTTATAGGTTTGAATTGAGATGGACCAAGTTAATTTGCAGAAATGTGACCTGGAAGGGACTTTTGCTCGTGGATGCTGGTGCCTTCAATCCTGAGAGGGGCATCAGAATATGGAGATTGGGAAACACTACAAAATGTCATGAGATCTACAGAGGACAGCCTGAAGTCACAGTGTGAATAATTACAGCTTGGTTTCTTGTAAGGTGAACGTAGTAATGCTGTGTTGTTGGCCATCTGCCAGTGCTACTGTGAGGAACGGTTTTGTTTATTTTTTTCAATGAATTATTTTTTAATGCATTATCAAACTGCTAACGTTGAAGACGTTACTGGCATTGGAACAATTTCCTTTGTGAAAAACGAGCGTGAGTCTACTTCAGCTTTTCCATCAGCTTATGAATTAATTTTTAGTTAATCGATACAGATATTTTTAAAATGATTGTTATGATTTAGTTTCTGAGTACTTGGAGCTGGTAGTGAAAGGTGACTTTGAACTTTGGTGCTCCTGGAAGTTATAATAGTGACTTTGTTCCTCTGTAGGTAGTGCATGTGTGGAACATGCCGTGCTTGTTGGGTGGGTCAGCAGGAGTCACCTTGAGCAGCAAATAACTTCTGCAGGGATTCAGTTGATCTCATAATTTGGTGGGTTTTGAGAAAATAAACTAACTTTTGTACTATTTCCCAAATGTAACTGGTACCTAAGTAAGGAAAGTGGCAGATCTACAAAACTGGATTGGATAAAACCAGAAAGGACGTAAAAAACGTGAACTGTGCTTTCTTGGAATGGATTTGAGAAGCTGTGAAGCTCAGTGTGGTTAGCTTTATTTTGTTGCTGTTTTTTGAGGTTTTCTGAAAAGCTTTACCTCCTCATCCTCTTTAACTGTCTCCTGTACACTTTCATAAACCTCAGGTACTCTGCCACAGTGGAGCAAATCAGCTGAAAGATGTCAGGCATCCCAGGCTGGTGACAACTGCAGCCCCTGGGCAGCCCCACTAAATGTCACCAGGCCAGGGTTGGTCTGCTTCACTTCTCCCCTCAAGCTCAATGTAAGTCTTTACAGCTCTGAGAAATACTGGGCTTTTTCTGAGACTGTGAACATTGGGAGAACAATAGTTTTTCCTCCTGGAAGCTCAAAGAGACAGCTGGGACACAGCTGAGCAAACACCTCAGACCACACTCGATTTTTAGGTCGTTAGTCTGGGTGCGCCCCTGCTTTTCTTTCACACAATACCCAATAAAACACAGCAGAACTAAGTCTTCATGCACAACGTAGAATCATAAGGGCTTTGAGATGGGAAGGACCTTGAAAGGTCATCTGCTCCAGCCGCCTGCCATGGGCAGGGACATCTTTCACTGGAACAGGTTGCTCAGGTTGCCTTGTCCAACCTTTGAATACCTTTTGGTGATGGAGCAAGTGCAGGTTAACCCGTTCCAGTCTCTCACCACTCTCAGCGTACCATATTTCTTCCTTAGATTTCATCTACCTTCTAGATGGCTGCAGTTTGTTTCAGCTCCTGTTCCTTGCCTGTTTGATATACCAAGAGGACTAAAGCTGCTCTTTGAAACCGAGATCTGTAATGGCAGGATTACAAACCAGCCTGGTTTGAATTTAGAAGAGCCCAAATAAACATCCTAATCTCAGCTTTCATTGTGTCATAAAACAAGGGAACAGGTCTTGTAAAATAGTTGTTTATCTGTCCTTGCATGGAGAGCAGCTAAGGTGCAAAGTTTTGGCCTGGGGCAAAGTTTTCCGGCTGCATTACAAACGCAAACCCAGGGGCTGGTTTTACTGGGAGTGTTAATAGGTCTATAGCTGGAGATACAGCATGTGTTTCTATCCCTTCAGCTATCAAATTTATTGCTCTTTTGATACCTTGTGAAGTAAGCACTGGGATTGTTTTTTTATTATTTATTTTGTTTTTGTTAAGAAGTTGTAAGGAACCCAACAACGATCAAATTCTGAAGGGAAACTGCTTTCCTAACTTGGTGTAGGAGGTTGTTTTAGCTTGAAGAACCTCAGTCCCAGAAAACCTTGTGAAAACTGCCAGGACCCTGTACCCAGTACGGTCGGTCTGACGTTTGAGTCCAGGTTTTCCCCTCAATGTGACGAATATGAAAAAAATGTTACTAATGTTTTGCCTCTGCATAGAAATTACGCTGCCTCAGAGCAGGTCTGCGTGTGGAGGCTGGTGTCTTGCACCACTTGTGTTTGCTGCTCCCGGGGGATGGAAGTTGTCTGCGTCAAGTCTGGTCGGATCTATCTTCTCAGTGCTTGTTTCGGTGTTTTCCTGTAGTTTTTCTCTCTGTTCTTTTTCGACCAAATAAAATGATGAATGCGTATGCCGAGTGGATGGAAATCAGTGAATTAATATTAAAGCAGGCTCTCTTAGCTCTCCCTAACTAAAAAAATTACCTCGCTTTGGTTTATAGCAGCTTTTCCTGCCGTTTGTGTACGTGACTTTGAAATAAAGCTTCGTGGTTTCACCAGTGACTTTGAGGTTGGGTGGATTGTTCTGAAAGAGACAACGTGATGCAGAAGAGCCTGAAAAGGGTCGCTTTGTTCCTGGAACCTGTACTACTGAAGGGCTTAGGCCATGCAGATTTGTCCTGATGAAACTCCCTGCCCCGTGGACATTGGAGTTTCACGATGGATATTTTAACCCTACAGGAGAGGACCCTGCACTTAGGAGCGTATGCAGTCCTGTTGTCCTGGCATCAGTTTGCTATACCTGCTTCAGCTTTCAAGTCAAGGTTTCTATGAAAACAGCTCGCAAGCTGCTTTGATGAGGAGAAGTCAAGAGCAGCCTTGCAGAGGGGTTCCCAGCGCTTGCAGATGTGCATCGGTTGGTGTAGGGTGGGTGGGAGGAAAGGTTTTGACCTGGGCATAAGCTTGGCTTAGTCCATTTGTACTGAAAAGACAACAGTAGAGCAAGGGACAAAAGCTATAATGATGTCTTGAGTTTTCAGAGACAACAGGGATATGAAACTGTCTGGTGCTTGGGGGTCCCTTGAGGGTCAGGCACTGGGGGAATGTTTGGGAGAAGTGTCTGCTTGGCTGTCTCTTTCCATCTTCCCTGAGGGTATGACATGAGAAGCCTTTTGTCTGACCCTGTAGTGCCCATTTGAAGCTCCTACAGGTCTGTTGGGTGAATGCAATGTGCAGGTGGGCTCTTTGGCTCCTCTTTACTCCCGAATTAAGCAGACACTCAAAATCACTCAAAATCAGGGCATTAGACTTCAAGTCCTGCTTTAGCCTCTAGCAAATAGTTGTTATCTACAGTCTGAAGATTTCAACCCTTGATACTGCCAGTGCTAGATTCCTGTCAGCTGAGCTCATGGTGTGGTTTGACATTACTGGTGAACTGGTGGAACGGCTAGCTGCTGCTGGGGGGGAGCTGGTCTCACCTCCTATCCCTAACCACTGTCGGCTGCTTCTCCTCTCTGCTTGTCTAACATCTGTGGCAGCTTCAGGCAGCAGTGGTGTAAAGTTAAGCCAACCCTGAAAACCAAATCACACTTTTTTTTCCCCCACTTTTTTTCCTTTTTTTCTTTCTCGTTTTTGGGGGGTTTTTTTGTTTGTTTGTTTCTGGTTTTTAAATAGGTTCCTAACCTTTGTCAGGGAGATCAGTGGATGGCAGGCTGGTGGCTGGAGCTGTTGAGGGGCAGACAGGCATTCGAGGAGCTCATCTGGAACTGTGGGTCTCTCTTCTACCCTGCAATGAAGGAAACTAAGGCTCAGGCACTCAATAGCAGGACTGAAGCAGTTTTGCTCTTCCAGCCCCTTTTCACAGGCCAGCTTTACTACCAGAAAGGCCTTCAGAGTACTATGCCAAAAATATCAAGCTAATTTTATTTTTAACATCTCCAGATTTCCAAAACTGCCTCCCCACTGGCTGCTCTGTGTGAGGAGGAGGAGGAGGAGGTACAGAAAGCTCGCTGCACTTGTCCAAGCTCTGGAGCAAAGCCCTGCAGTTCTTTGCTCTTTCCAGCTAAGAGGCTGGAATGATGCTTGAGACCGGCAGGCGAGGGAGGAGGTGGTGTTTGCTCTTTTTCTCTTGTACTGCATTGATTTCTCAGACACCATCTGCTTGTGCCTGACTTAATTTGCAGCAGTAGCCAAGAGGAAATTTTCTGGGTTTTTTTTTTTCTTTGAGATGCAGGCTGGTACCATGGTCTGTGCCGTTTGCCACCTGACGTGGAAATCACTTGTAAACCAGGCTAGTAGAAGATGAAACTTAGTCACTTATTTAATAGTCGATGAGAGGAGAGACAGTGGTGCTTGGAACAGTTCATCAGGGAACAATTTCTTTAGCTCTGGGTGGTTTTGAGTCGCTCTAGTTCCCAAAATAGCACAGAACAAGTGACGTGACAATGTCTTACCCTTAAACTGGAGAGCCTGGTGCTGTGTGTGGCTTCTTAGTGGAGGACTTCCAGTTGGGTGACTGGGCCATCAGGGTTTCTTTACTCTGATCTTTTGAAGCTTGTTGCAAGACCAGCTTTGGCAGATTTTCGGGATGGGAACTCCTGTTAAAGCTGAAAGGCACTGTTGGGTCTTAAAGGCTTTGGCAGGGGCCTGAGTTAAGCCATTGAGAGGCTCAAGGAGGAAGCCTCTCTAAGATACCAGCTTTGTGAATGATTGTGGTGTTCACTTGCTCCAGGGGACTTGCAGTTTCTCAGGGAGTCATCTGGGTAGGGTTTTTTATGTTTGCAGCAGTAGAACTGTTCGAGGAGGGTACTCCAGAAAAAGACAATTAAGCCTCCTTTAAAAATGAGTCTTTAATGGATTTCCAGTAAATGCGTTGTATGAGTTCAGTGTAAGATTCCAGTATAATGAAAATTAATTTCTTTTTTTTTGTTTGTTTGTTTCCATTTTCTAGAATATGACAGATACCTAGCATCTAGCAAAACCATGGCAGCAGCTTACCTTGATCCAAACTTGAATCATACACCGAGTTCAAGTGCAAAGACGCACCTCAGTACCGGGATGGAGCGTTCCCCGGGGGCCATGGAACGAGTCTTAAAGGTTTTTCACTACTTTGAAAACAGCAGTGAACCAACAACGTGGGCCAGCATTATCCGGCATGGAGATGCTACTGATGTCCGAGTAAGTCTGGTTTTAGCATTCGTGTGCCATCCTTATGTTCAAGTGTCAACAGGAGGGAAAAGTCTGGAAGCAAACGCACACTGAAGTTTTGCAGTTTGTTTTAAAAGAAGCTTCAGCCCTGGTATATTGTAACTTCAGAAGAAGCTTTAGGTGGTAGCAGCCTTCCTTGAGAACAGCAAAACCTGATGTGTAATTATCTTCAAGAAATGAGACCTCTCCCTGGTTTTGCAGACTAGGAAGAAATTTAGAACAGTAGTTACCGGTCTAGATACCACTACTGATGTATGTCAGTTGACTTTCACTGCTTTCACGGCAGGATGGCAGGGATGAGAGCTGGGATGAAGGTTGACATTAAATGACACTTTTAAGGTGTTTGGGGTTTTTTTCCTGTTTTGTTTTGTTTGTGTGTTTTCTTGTTTGTTTTCTTTTTTAAACCAACACATTTTATACTTTCAAAGATACAAGATATGTATATTTACATGTTTAAAATGTAACGTATTTAAAAAATACATGTATTTAAAAAATAATCTTGTTTGGAAACTCATTCCCCCATGATGCGGGGAAATGGTTCTGGAGTTTTCTCTCCCCCACAGTAATTCCCTTTGTTCCCCTCCCCCCGACAGTCATCTGCTGCTTTTATTCGGACAGTGTTGTCCTTCATTTAGTCTACACAAAAAATCCAAACGTTGGGATTTTTTTAAGAGTACTTTTTTAAGTATGTGTAATTTTAGAGGAAGGAAATGTTATGTACACATGAAAAAAGTGTTTATTGTGAAGCATGCATTCTCTCTAACACTCAGACCTTTACTTACCATTTGCCACGCTTTTGGAGTGTTACAGTATTTAAACTGAAATGAAGCTCAGTGTAACATGTCAAATGCTTTTAACACTTGTTGGCTTGCTTGTTTTTTAATTATCCTCCAAGAGCAGAATCTTGCATGGTGGTAGGTGGTGTGTGGGGTTGCTTTCTTCTGTGAGGTTCTTACTGTAGAAGTAGGTGCCCATCTGCTCATCCCTTCCAGCATTTGTATTCTCTGCACAGTACTTCACATTGTACTACAAAGATGATTCCAATCTGCTGAGAGAGTTGTCAGCGATAGGGAGACCTCTTGGTCTCCTTCTGCCCACTATTAAGTTTCCTCTGTGCAAGAAAAAAATGACTTAGAAAGACTAAAGAGTTTTGAATGTTTTCTCTTCCTTTCCTACCGTGTATTTTCTAGCATGGCTGGGTGTGAAAGGCTCCAACAGCATTCTGAAGTGGAGTTCATCTTCTGACAGTGATCACAGACCTGTGAAATGCAAGGATTTTAATTGGTGATGATCAGAAAATCTGCCTGTCAATTCAGTAAGCTCAGATACTGTGTTTAGGGATAACTTAGTGAGTGGACAGATTAGAGGTGCAACAGGAATCGTTATCATCAACAGGATCATAGAATAGAATCTATACAGAACCTATAGAGTAGCACAGGCTTATTTTACTTGGAATAGGGTTTTTTGGGTGCCACTTGAAACATCTTTGCACCCTGGTTTAAGTTTAGTGATCTAATATATCTGTTGTGATTGATCCATTTCATAAAGCATATTACTTTGTACAAGGGAAGAAAAACTATGTCTCGGTATGTTTGAACCTTGCAAGCCCCTAATGTGGATGAATGTGTAGGGTTCTCTATATGGTACTTGAAATCAAGGTTACCTTGCCAGAGTATGTAGAAACTTGAAAACAAAAAGCTGAGATTACATCTCTGGTTTCTTCAGCTCAGAAATACCTGTGGTTATGGGCTTTAAGGATCCAAAATGTACACTCCTTGTAAGAAAATCAGTGCTGAGTTCAATTTGCAGAGTTACATATCCTTATTCCAAGAAAGAAAAAAAAAACAAAACTCAGTTTTTTTATAAAAGCAGGATCAAAAGAACAGGCAAGTAGCAGTTACTTGAGGCTGGCCATAATTTTTAGTTTCTTCCAGGCACACCTCACTGGATGGTTGGTTGTAAAAGTACTGGGCTTTTTGTATCATTACTCTTTCCCGATCAGCACGTGATGTGTTGCTGTTAAACTTTGAGCATTTCACAGATGTGGTTGCTTTTCTATCCTGTTAAACTGGGACAGCGGCTGCTGAAGGTGCAGGTACTCCATGGCAAAGATCTGGCACTGATGGATTACCGTGTCCTGACATTTATTTCAGAAACAGTAAACCATTGTTGGAGTACCAGCCTGCATTCCACTGGAATGACTGCTGTTCGACCAAGCCGAATAATTTCAGATTAAAATAGCCTTTAAGGGGTTTTTTTTATGCCTTAGTTTTACCCAACCCTCCCCCTTCCTTTTGTGGAGGAGACAGTCTGCACCAGAGCTTCCATTTCTTCTGAATTGCAAACTGGGGAGACTGGTGTTGGGTTTGGCCTTGGGCTTGTTTCCAGGGAGCTCTGTAAGAATATGCGGAGGTGAATGTCTTTGAGACAGTTTTGCAATTAAAAGGAAAATGAAAGGAAAAGAAAAAGAAAGGGAAAGGAAAGGAAAGGAAAAAGAAAGGAAAGGGAGAAGGGAAGGATAAGATTTTTAGGACTATTTCCTGGTTAGCACAGCTGCTGGGATGATAGCCGAGGAACCTTTCCAGTAGTCAAAGGAAGTCAGACTTGGTCTGAAATCTCCTGAAGAGCCAGTTAAAGGTATTTCTGCTGGTAAAGCAGAGGGCTATGTGGAATGTACTAATAAAGTACTAAGACAGTGAGAGTGGGATTTTCTTTCCTGAGTTACGATTTCTAACAATCCAAGTTTGCCTTTGTCGTTGGAAAGGATGTGTTTTGACAGTCAAATAAGTGAGAAAAGACCCTTTTTCCTTAAAAAAAAAAAAAAAAGATATTTTATGACTTCCTAAGAATAGAGTGGAAACAGTGCTTAAGCTGTATTCCTTATACCCATATCCTTGATGGGAGGGCAAACACCTTTTCATTAAAATTGGTGGTCTTAAACTCAGATGAACAGAGCTTTCTATAAGACTCTTTAAGTAGGTAGACCAAAGGTATGATTCCCTTGCTGTTTGACTTGAACTGCCTTTAACCAAGCCTCCAGCGTGGCTTTGCTTTGAGACCTGCTGGCTGTGGAGGTCTGCTTATTCTGGCTGGATGTAGTCCCCCAAAGACAGCTGTTTCCTCTGAGGATGAGTCTATTCTGCAGTGGATTCAAGGGCAGCTTTTCAGTTCTTGGGAATGTTTTCCTGGACTTCAAAGAACTGGCATGCTCTCTTTACCCTTTCTTTCCTTGGTATTCTACTGAAGACATGCTTCATTTCCAAAAGAAGAAGGGTGAGGGAAAAAAAGGCTTTTATGAATGTGCAAACAGCAGTCTCCTACTGTGCATATGCAGAGAGCTGGGCATTCACCAGAGAAAGAAAGGTTGTAAGGTTGTTTATCTTCCCTATTTATCTCGGTATGGCTTCATTTAGACCCGTTGTCTACGTGCACATTCACAAAGAGGAATTTCCAGGCTCTGAGGTTGGAGAGGATGCAGGGCGTGCTCTGCCCTGCTCACAGCCTCAGGTGTGGTGTGAGAGTAGGTGGGTGTTGCTGAGCTGGAATTTCTTTGGTCTCAAGTGCACCCTGTGTCCTGGTTTCCTGAACTCTGCCACTGCATCGTAATCAGCAGTTGCAAATAAATCACCTTTCTGTTTTCAGAAGATGTGGTTGCAGCAGAATTGTAACCACAATTGATACAGAAGTGCACTGTGTTACTGCATTCAGCAGACACAGGAGCTGAGGAGGGGTTGGTTTATTTTTTTTACCTTTTTTTTTTTTGAAAACAGACATTTACAGACCTTGTGTGAGCCCTTACAGATGAAGGTGAAGGGCAGTTCTGCTCCATAGTCTTCGTTGCAACCCCAGAGGTGCCCAGCTTGCATCATTACACTGTCTTTTAAACTTCTATCCCTGAAAGTTTACCGCTGATTCTTGAACAGTAGTTGTGAAAAAGTAAAGGTGGCATTGTTTATGTGGCAATTACAACCAGAAATCTCAGAGCAGGTTATTGCCAGATGTGCCACCTTATGTTGATTCTCACACAGGTTTGTTCCTTCCATCTTTGTAATGCTGTCTAAAACATAAACTGGATAGAGATACATTCAAAATTCTCGCTGCCAGCTGCATCCCTGTTTCTGGAGTTGGAGAGAAGCAGGGTTAGAAGTCTTTGACAAATAAAGATGCGATGTCCAGGGCTCTCTTAACCCATTCATCATTCAGACATCTTTTTCTCCCTTTTCTGTGCCACCCCAAAATGTTGACTACTTTAACGTTGATAGAATAAGAACTCAAAAAGCTGGATAAAAAAATAGCAATGCCCTTACAGTCAAGAGGGTGTGTGCCTTGGCTGTGCTCCATCCCTGCATCAAGGGAAAAGAACAGAGCAAAGTCATCAGCTTCCCTGCTCACCTGCAGAATCTTACTTTTCCCAGGTAGAAGGCATGTTTGTGGGGTTAGAAGATTGTGTGTTCCAGTCAGTTCCCTAATTTGAGCTTTGTAAGAGGAGAGGGGCTGAAGCACATTCAGCTGAGGAATCACTAAAGCAATTTATCAAGCTGCTTTGTGGTGGTATTTGTTGCTTGCTTTTCCCCTCTATCTCTCATCCAATCTGAATCATGTTGCTGTAGTTTTACGCAGTAATACAGAAGACCTGAGTATTTGACTGGTGATCCAGTTTGAGGTGGAGGAATGGAAAGAGCTTCAATTGCAAAGCCCTACAATTCCAACAGTATCCTAGTTAGACGAGTCAGCCGTGCCAGCTTCCTTCTTGGTGTTGATGTTCTCATGCTGCCACCTTGGTTGTGCTGGTGTGGGTGTTGCGACTGTTTGGCAAACTCAGTCCAAGTTGAAGTCAGTGGTTGTTTTCCTGTTGTTTTTAATCCAGATGGGTTCTGCGATTTGTTATCTACAGGGTCTCGCAGATGGACACAGTTGAGGAGGCTGGGGGAAGAAAGGAAATGCCAGTTTATGCTGGCACTGAAATGTTACTGCACCACCAGGGAATAGCCTTGTTTAGAAGCATCCCTCATCATCCACTGTAGCATTCCTGGCTTCCAAACACTTCTCAAGAAGGATATTGTCTGTCTTGAACTGAGGATAGGTGATAGCAAGGTCTATACGTTGAGCTTCTGGAAAACAAAATGTTATTGTCGACATTGAAAGGGCTGTTATGTTCATTTAGGAAGCTGGACCTGTCTGCAGTAGGATCAGAAGGTGCAGATCCAGCAGAGGAGGGTGGAAAGCAGGGCTGCATGGGCTCTGGGTTTGTCAGTGCTGTTGCTGTCTGCTTGGAGGCTCCCTGGGGAATGGTCTCTGGGTGTGGAGAGGTACTTTGGGTGACTGGTGTGTGTATGGCTTAAGCTTGAAGGATGCTGAGGCACGATGTGGGTATGTTGTTTGGGTTGATGGTGTCTCTGGGCTTGTGTGGTGACAGAATCCTAGGCACCAGAGTAACCTAATTTCAGGCTATGGTTTCAGCACGTGCTTCTTGTTGGGCTTCAGTGACAGAGTTCCTCTTCAGCTGGATGAGTTCCTCAGTCTAGTTTAGCATGGGATGTACAGATGTGTTTGCTGGATCAGTGCAGGAGAGAGAAAGTAGCGTGATAGAAGAGGGCTGTGGGCTTTTCAAATGTCAGATGTAGTTTCATCAGAGGACAAGCCCATGTTTTGGTTTTATGAAGGCAGGGAGTTTTCTTTTACAGAAATTAATTTGCATTAGAGCTTTGTACTTGCTCTTCATTGAAGGTCCCCACATAAATCTCTCATCGGGAGCTATAATACTTCATAGAAATAACATTTGATGTATTTGAAGTGCTTCACAAGCATGAATGTTGTGTCCCTGTGTCAGAGGTGCTACTTAAAGACTTTCTCTAGCGTAAGAAACTTTTTCCTTCCTACTAAATAGGGAAATGAGGTTTGTAGTCACACCGGGAGTGTATCACTCCAACTTCCATTTATTCATAGTAGCACATCAGCTTTGTTAATTTGCAAGCAAACAATTAATTTTCACTTGATTTGCAGAAGCACAGGGTATTATTGATTCATACTGGGAGAGCCTAAGGGTGTCTTATTCTGTCTTTCTGATCTGTCTTGATTTTTCAACAGCCTCCTAAGTGTCCTCTAAATTCTATTTTTGGATACATTCTCCTAATTTAGAACAAATATCTATTTTTCAAATTATTTCTGTTGGATATCTGTGCATTCTTTAGACTCATAAGTAAAAATGAGGGGATTGCAGTTTTCTAGCCATTGGAAGAGCTTTTCTTTTTTCCTTCCCTGTGGGTTAGAGGGAAGGAAAGGTGACCTATCACTTCACTCTGAGAGATCCCCATTCTCTCCCGCTCAGTATTTTATGTTCAGAATGTAAGTGTTAGTTCTGGAAAGCAAATTAAAGTCGATGTGATTACAGTAAACAGGATTCTACCGGCATATAATTGTGTCAGTTCCTTACAGTTGCAGGATGTTCGGGAGAATGACGACAGACGCATGAAACCTCCTCGTGGAAATTTCTATTCTTGTGGGTATCCTGTGTGATAATCTCATTCTGGAGGTCATTTCAAGCACTCCTACAAGTATTTCTAGCTGTGCTTAATTTGAGGTCAGAAATTTGTAATCCAGATTGAAACTCTGGTGTTCCTTGCCGGTTTTGGTTTGTTTTTTTTTTTTTCCCACTCAAGAGTGTATCTGAGGAGCATCCTCAGCTAAAAGGCTGGTTGTGGTAGTGTCTGGAGAGATTTCAGATTTCTTTGGCTATGCTTCCAGTAAAAAGACTGTCATGACATATCTCAGCAGGATGTTTTAGACACTATTGTGCAGCGGTTAAGCAGTGAAACTGTTTGTCTGGAAACTTCTGATTAAGCATTCTGGTCACCAGGGCGAAGACCATCAGGCGTGATTCTGGCAAGGCTCCTTGCATTGGGACCATGAAAGACAGAGAAGCTGTCACCCATCCTGGAGTGATGGCGGGGCTTTGTTTGACACTCCAAGCGTCTCCACTTGGTCTCTGGAGGCTGCCCAGAACCCGACGTGTTGTTTACTACCCAAGGGGAGTTAAAGACATTGACCCAATTAGGGTCACGGTGCCAGTGCAGGTCTTGGAGATCAGTCTGGTTCAGTTGGGGTAAAACAAACCCTGTCCTGCTACACGGGGACTGTGTATCTACTGTGTAGATGCTGCGCTTGCCCTCGTGCGAGTCCGTGTTGCTGAGTGAGCAGCACTGGGCTGGTGCTGGCTTCAGTGTAGGTGCAGCCTATAAATGTTCTAAAATTCAGCTTCTCTTGTTTATTAATAAAAAATAAAGTAAGCAAGCAAATAGATGTTTTGCTTGAGAGGCTTTCCCTGCGGACTAGCCCTGCTGAGTGTCCTCATCACCACATTCCCTTACTTCTCCAGTTCTTTGGATTCTGGCTGCGGTTTGTTAGCATCTGGAATGAGCTCTGTGGAATTCCTCAACAAAAAAAAAAAGAAGAGAAGCCACTTACTATGTTTGTTTCTCATAAAGCATCACTTCTTCCTTTCTGGGCTTACAGAAGTTTAAACATAAGCATAAGTTTACAGAATGTGTTTTCAAACACTTGCACTTGACCTCCTTAGCACCAATGCTGATATCTCCTTAACCTTTACAGTGGAGTTGACTTTTTCTTGAGTTGCAGTATACACTAACTGTGGTTAATTATTTTCTTGGGATGATACCAGCTACCTGGCCAGAAGGGATGGGCTGCCCTTATATAATGTAGAAAATATGCGTATTTTTTTATTAGTATTTACTTTTGGTTCTGTGATAGGTTTAGAATCGATTGATGTAAAATAGGTTTAGAATTGATTGTTGTAAAATGATAGAGGCTTAAAAATCTCCCTCGCTTTTGGTGGGAATTAAGACACCTGACTTCTTCCCAATCTTGAAAATTGGAGAGGTTCTGAGATGTTCAGCCTGATTCTTTGATTCTTTCCTGAGTAAGGGCTGATGGTTTCAGCTGAGCCTTACGCATCAGTGTTCTTGGGTGGTTCATGATTATAAATAATTTTCCCTTATTTATCCCTCCCCCCCCAAACCATTTCTTATGACAGCAAGCCTGTCCTCTGGGTGAAGAGGTTAAATGGCCTCTGTCACTTCTGAGAGTACTTGGTGGTTGTTCCCCGTTTCCTGGGATACAGGCAACTGTTCTCCTTTGCAGTGTTGTTACAAAGACCCTTAAATACAGGCAAGAAACAAACTTAACCAGTTTTTGTGTGCTGTGGCCAGCGCAGTTAATTCTGATTTAAAACTGTTCGCTGACCTGATCATAGATCTTTGGAACTTGCTGGGGCAGGTTGCAAGAAGTTAACTGCTTTAAGAGGAAACAGGATGAGTAACTGGAACAGTTTCATTGATGGCTGATGAATGACAGAAACAATGCTTGGCTCAGGAAATCCACTGGGATAAAAATAGGCTGGGAGAGCACTTAAGGGAAGTGCCGTATGTGCTTGCCTGGTGTCGCAGACTTCTTCCCTCGGCACCCATCCCTGGCCTTTCTTCAGCTGTTTAACCGATGTCCCTGCAGGGAGGTTATTTGTGTTTGCGTGGGACGTTTGTCCCAGCAACTTGGGCCCGTTCTGGGTGCTGCTGGTTAGTCTGTGTGGTGCTGCCAGCTGGTTGTGCCACCTGGAAACTTGGATTTGCCATTGTGTTCTGAAGCCTTCATAGATTCATAGAATGTTTGGGGTTGGAAGGGACCTAGAAAGATCATCGAGTCCAACACCCCTGCCAGAGCAGGATCACCTAGATCAAGTCACACAGGAAGGTGTCCAGGCGGGTTTTTAATGCCTCCAGAGAAGGAGACTCCACAACTTCCTGGGCAGCCTGTTCCAGGCTCCATCACCCTCACTGTGAAAAAGTTTTTCCTTACGTTTACCCTAAATCTCTTGTGCTCCAACTTACTCCCATTGCCTCTTGTCCTAACATTGGATGACATTGAGAAGAGTC